>VMDO01004801.1:0-119972 GCA_007922755.1 Pedetes capensis | reverse complement strand
GACAGAAGTAAGATTCACACAACTTCATATATATTAATAGCAGCATTTTATAAAGAGCAAACTATATGGAAAACAGGAAAAAAGAAATTTCAAATTTTTAAAAACTTTTAATTGATAAAAAATAGTCTTCAGATTACATGGTTTCTTAAGTTTCAGTCAAGATAAATGTGGAAATTTTTACATACTGATATTTTCAGTTTAAATTTCTGGCACAAAACAAAGCAAGAGACTTATAAGCCCCCATACTGAAATGAATGTAAGAATTACTAAGTCAAGTGGAATTGCATTCCAGGGAAAGAAATATTTCCAGTAAAGGTCCAGAAGCAGAAAAGATTACTTTTTTTCTTTCTGAACTAATGATTAATCAAGATAGATGTATAGGTTTTAAAGTCTATGACCACAAAGGGAAATAAAACTAAATCACTCACTAGAGTGATTGATATTTGGAATGTATAATTGCTAGCTTCCTTGCACATTCCATAATGACAAATCTGCACTAAATTTGTTAGAGTAATTTAGTCAGGTAATGAAACTCACCACACAACATTATTTTATTTAAGAGATATAAAAACCATAAATTATACAGTAAAATAAAAGATCTTTGAGTTGCTCTTCCCTTCCTTTCCTCTTTCTATTTATTTATTTATTTACTTGTCTATTTATTTCTGCAATAATGACTCCATCTTTTTTTATGGAACACAATTGACCACAATTTAATGATCCTGAACTTTATATTCTCTGTCTTAATTATGATTGCCATAAAAAAATGCTCCATTGGAGTTGCAGCAAATATGTTAGTGCTACCATTAGGCTACCACATAGGTTGTTTCTATCTATTCATAATATTTTCAGAAGAAAAATATTTTGAATTTCCTTAAATAGTCTTCATTAGTATCAATCAAAATTCTACATAAAATCTAACAATTGTTGTTGTTGTTGTTGTGTGCCATCGAGTCAGTATCCAACTCATAGCGACCTTCATAGGGTTTTCAATGGCTGACTGTTTCGGGATTGCCTTGGGAGTGGATTGCCAGGTCCTTCTCCCATTTTTTGCGGTGCTGGGAATTGAACTCGGGGCCTCAGAGACTGCAGTGCAGCTATTCCTTTGATGTGTGCTGACTTTAATTAAGAAGTATTAACTCTTGACCTATGCAATATTATTCAAGTTCATGTGAGAATTGTTAATTCAGGAAAATGTGACATATCCTCACTAACCAAGCATAAAAGCCAACTCAAGGTGATCACATTGCCTAAATCTTCTTAAGAAAAAGTACATCAAAACTGACCAATTTGATTGCTAATAGATACTTCTATCATATGTGTTTCAGGGGTATGATGATGGCTATGGGGGTGAATATGAAGACCAGACCTATGATGCCTATGATAACACCTATGCGAGCCAAACACAAAGGTAAGGCATTTGCTGTCTAAATCATTTTCCCAGGATTATCTCCTATCTTTCTACTTTGTTTCTTGAATCTCAGTATTAGTTATGTGATAATTTCTAGCAGTTAGCTTTTCTCCATTATATTTCTAGATGATTATATTGTTTACTAGACTGTGAAAGGAAAATATAATAATCCTGCAACTGCAAACAATGAAATAATAGCATTATTTGAGACTGGATGATTATCATAACGAATCAACTCATTAAGCCAGCTTGTGCTTGTTTTACTGAGGCCTGTGATTTTTAGAGATTATTTTAGTGAACTTGTAATTAATAATAAAACAATGCACTTGTTCCATGTGTTTTTTTCTAAAGTGTAATTTTCATTTGTAAAATAAAACATAGAGAAATGTTATTGTTACTATGAAAGGAGACAAATTCCTAAAATGCCTTATGAAATCAAAAATTCTGTTTCTTTTTTTTTATGGATCTCTATGAGCATTCAATATATCTCTTTAGATTGATCCAAAATTAGTGATATCAATAAAAGCTTACTTCTTGAAAGTCAGATTTTTAAGGTATTATTTACATAAAATAAAATTTACCAACTTTGTGTAAAATTGTGTGAGTTTGGAAAATGTAAGCTATAGTATATCTACCATGAAAATTAAGGTAGAGAGCATTTTTATCACCCCAAAAGTTTCTTCATGGCCTTTGTAACCAAATTTTCCCCTTTCCCCCGGACCTGGAAAGCAGATTCTGATTTTTGTCATGATAGTTTTACCCTTTACAGAATGTCATATAAGTAGAAGCAACACAATAGCCTTTATTATTCTTTTTAAAACTATGATTATTAACATCCATTAATAGTATGTTGTTGTTGTTGTTAGGAGCCGTCGAGTCGGTATCCAACTCATAGCAACCCTCTGTACAACAGGGGAAACACTATTGTCAGTGCTTCTCTGCTGTTCATAGGGTTTTCAATGGCAGATTGATTTTTGGGAGGGGGTTGCCAGGTCCTTCTCCCAAGCCTACAGCTTCTGGTGTTCCCAGGCGGTCTCCCATCCAGTTACTAACCAGGCCTGAACCTGCTTAGCTTCTGCGATCTGACGGGATCAGATGCCACAGGGCTACAGCTGCAGGCATTAATAAATTAATTAAATTCACTGTGCCATTTCTATACATGCATATATCATGCATTGATCATAACCAGCTACCCTTCTACTTTCTGTCCTCCTTTACCCTCTTCCACTTTCCTGCCTCTCTTCCTAGTCCTTCATAATCCCTATTCTACTTTCAGGTCTTTTATTGCATATTAGTTTCCACAGATGAGAGAAAACACATGATATTTGTCAATACTTCTCATTTGTTTTCTTTAACATAATGTCCTCCAATAACATCCATTTTCTTGCAAATGGCAGGGTTTCATTCTCCTTTATGGCTGGATAATATTCCATTGTGCTAATATACCACATTTTCTTTATCCAGTCATCTGTTGATGGGCACCTAGGCTGATTCCATAACTTGGCTACCATGAATAGTGCTGCAGTAAACATGGGCATGCAGTTTTCTCTTGCCTGTTCATTTCATTTCCTTTGCATATATACTCAGGAGTGGGATAGCTAGATCATGTGATAGTACTATTTTTAGTTTTTTGAGGAACCTTCATACTGTCTCAGTGGTAGATATAATTTACATTCCCACTGGCAATGAGTCCTTGTTTCTCCATATCTGCACCAGCATTTGTTTTTGTTGTTGTTGGTGGTGGTGGGGGGGTTTTTTTGTTTGTTTTTGTTTTTGTTCTGTATTATAATAGCCATTCTAACTAGGGTGAGATGAAATAGAATCTCATCATAGTTTTGACTTGTATTTCCCTGGTGGCTAAATATACTGAGAATTTTTCATATATTTATTGCCCATTTGTGTTTCTTTTTTGAAAAGTGTCTATTAACATCACTTGCCCATTTTCTTGATTACTTGGAGGTTTTTTGATAAGTTTTTGAGCTCTTTACATGTTCTCAATATGAATTTTCTGTCAAATGAATAACTTGACTTATTTTCCCATTCCGTAGGTTGTCTTTTCACTCTGTTAATTATTTCCTTTATAAACAGAAGCTTTTAAAGTTGCTATCATCCAATGAGTCTATTTTTGCTTTTGTTTCTTGTACTTTTGGAGGGCTATCTAGTAACACATTATCTGTGCCAGTGCTATGAGATGGTTTTGTCTAGTAGTCAGAATTTTAGATCTTATATTAAGGTCTTTGATCCATTTTGAGTTGATTTTTATACAGGGTAAGAGATAGGTGTCTAGTTTCAATATTCTACATGTGGGTATCCAGTTTTCCCAGAACCATTTCTGGAAGATTTTGTCCTTTCTCGAATGTCCATTTTTGGCAATTTTGTTGAGAACCAATTGGCTGAAGATGTGTGGACTTATTTCTGGGTCCTCTATTCTGTTTCATTTGTCTATGAGTCTTTTTGTGCCAGAACCATATTGGTTTTGTGACTATGGCTCTGCAGTATATTTTGTGATCAGGGATTGTGATATGTCCAGCATTGCTTTTGTTGCTCAGAATTGCTTTAGCTATGCAGGGTCTTTTGTGTTTCCATATAAATTTTAGGATGGTATTTTCTAGATGACATTTACAAGAATTATTGAACACCCTTATGTATACAATTAATGGCAACAGAGAATAATATTGGGGAGAAAATATTTTACCTTATTTTAATGTTGTATTATCTGTGTGTAAAAGGAAATTTTCTGTGAACTTCTCTTTTACCTTTCCTATTTATTCAATTTTTTGTGGCTAAATTGCTCCCACCCTCTCATGTCCAACTCAAAAGGTAGCTCATTCAAAAGATCTTTTCTTAATCCTTTATTTGAGAACAGCTTGTTTCCACACTGAAATCCAGTAGCACCTCATCTTTAATTTTCTGTAACACTTTTCTTTCTGTGCTTTATCTTGGGTATATGTTCCACATCACCTTAGTCCTTATCCAGAATCCTTGTCTGACATATTCATTTATCCTTCACAATGTCAAGCTTTGGATCTCTAATAGAATATATACTAAATGGATGATTGTTGATTATGTGAACATCAGGCCTAATATGTTCTAGACTGTGGGGATACAAAATTAGATCCCCATTCCTCAAGGAGAGTATAAAAATAAGAATTACATATATTTATTGACAAAACACTTACGTGTTTTTCAGATAACCGAGAATTAAACCAGAAGTGACAAAGAAAGTGGTTTATGAAATTAATTGCAATGGGAGAGCAGTTAAAATGGGAGACTGAAAGCAAGCACACTTTAACTGAGGAAGAAGAGTGGATGAACATTATATAAGTTCTCTATTCAGAATGGAGATTCTGGGGAGTGCCTTAAATTAGCAGAAAATAGAGTACTACAACATGAGACCAAAGACAGTAAACATTTAGGACAGAGAAGCACAGCCAACAGGGTGCCACATGAGAGGCACTCTTCCCAGGCAAACCCTGGCAAGTGTATGCAGAGAACTTTTATCCATGTGGAGGAGTTGTGGGCACAGAACTGGACACACATGAAAAAAGACCTCACCACAATATATCAGGAACTAAATCACAGACCGGGCTGGGATTTAGCTCAGTTGGTAGAGCCCTGGGCTGTAGTCTCTGAGGTCCCGAGTTCAATTCCCAGCACCGCAAAAATGGGAGAAGGACCTGGCAATGCACTCCCAAGGCAATCCGGAAACAGTCGGCCATTGAAATCCCTATGAGGGTCCCTATGAGTGAGATACCGACGCAACAGCACCTAACAACAACAACAAATCACAGACCAGGCAGTGGCAGCTAACACATGAGCAAACCCTCAGTGAAAGGAGCCACAGGGAATAAGACTGGGGGTCTGGATGAGCCTACCCCAATAGGAAAATATATAAACCACCATAGGTACCTAAGGTACACCCAAAAGGCTGAGAAAATTAGCAAAATGTCAAGTTTGACCCATGACCAGGTGCTGCAGGACCACACAGCCAAAGCCTGTGGGGGAGCAGTGACACTGTGTTACTGAGCACAGGGAGACAAAGGGTGGCCATTTTCCCACCCCACCCAACATCCTGGGGCAGGTAAGGAGCTGTACCCAAAAGGATCACAGGACTTTGTTCTTTTAAGTAGACAATTCTGGAGCCTAGCCTAGCAGGGAATCACCCTGAGAAGCAGGGGGAGCCTGTGGATAATGTAAACTGAAAAGTTCCCAGCAGATATAGAGTGCTTCAAACAGGGCATATCTAATTAAACTAACCTGGAGGTGAGCTGCCAGTGGCTCTGAAATAGTAGGAACTACGGAGAGTACTCCAACAACTTGGAACCCCCAAGAGATGTGCCTTTTCTAGAGCACTGAGCAGGTCCCAAAGGAGACAGGTCCTGGGCTGGTGGTGGGTTGTTGTTGTTAAGTGCCATTGAGTCAGCATCTGACTCATCGTGACTCTACATACAATAGGTGAAACAGTATTGTTAGTGTTCCCTGCTACTTATAAGGTTTTCAATGGCTGATTGTTTCTTGAAAGTGGGTTGCCAGGTTACTTCTACCAAGCCTACAGCTCCTGGTGTTCCCAGGTGGTTTTCCATCCAAGTACTAACCAGGCAGACCCTGCTTAACATCCGAGATCTGATGGGATCAGATGCCCCAATGGTATGTCTGCAGGTTGGTGCTGTGTAGCAATACTCAAATGCCTACAGTGAAGGTTAAGGACAAACATAGCTCAGCTTTATAGGCTGAGGGAGGAGTGGCCACCAAGCTTGCTACACTAAGGGACCTGTCAGGAAGCCTAACATTTGCAAATCAGAGGGACCAAAACTGGAGTACCTCACAAATAGATAGAGGGATCTGGATGGTATGCACCCTGTCTGAGAACTGAGCTGCATGGTGGGAAAGAAGGGGTGGGACTGCTGTTTGACAACATCCAAAAAGAAGGCAGAAGTCTTAGGAATTGAGTGAGACTAACATATAGTATAAACTAATCAGTGAGAGTTGAGCAATTCAAAGTTGTTTTCCCTCTCTATATTCTTTTTTCTGTGTGAGTCAAGTGGTTCTGGCTCTGTTTTTTCTTCTTTCTGTGTTTGTTTTAACTTTTTTTTGAGGGGGGCAGCACTGGGATTTGGACTCAGGGCTTTGTCCTTGCATGCTTTGCAAGTGCTGTACCACTGAGCTGTACCCTCAGCCCTTTTTTTTTTTTTTTTTCACTTCTTGAGACAGGGTCTCGCTAAGTTATGCAGACTGCCTCTGGTCTTGAACTTGCAACCCTCTTGCCTCCACCTCCTGAGCTGCTGGGATTACAGGCATTCAACACTGTGCCTGGCTGTTTAACTGTTCTTATTACTATTATTAATTTTTTACAAATTTTTCTGAAGAGTTCCTTAATTCTGCTGGTCTCTTACTAGTTTTCCCCTACATCACTTTACTTCTCCCTCTACCTTTGTAGAATTGGAAACCTTTGGCCACAAACCTCACTGACCATAATTTCCAATGAGTATCTGATTTAGGCTACACAAGTCAATCAATATCTGTCAAATTTATTTGTACCCAGATCAAGTAAGGGTAAAGCCTCAAAATAAAATTACACAAAACATGAAAGGGCAGGTTGGATGAGAAGCCCCAATGGACCAAAGCCCTTCAGTAGATAATTTTAAAGTATCCAAATTTTTAGAGATGCCAGAAAATGAATTTAGGAGTCTAGTTATAAGTATGTTGAAAGACCTCAAGAACACCACATTGAGAGCAATTGAAACACTAGACAAAGTGTATCTAACATAGAAGAAAAATTCAGCAAAGAAATTAAGATCCTGAAGAAGAATCAGACAAAAATGCTGGAATTACAAAGCAAAGTTAGTCAAGCAAATATTACAGTAGCGTGGATGAAGCTGGAAACATGATTTCTGATATGAAGGAAAAAGTTGAAGATCTTATATATTCAGACGCCAACAAAGATAGAAAGATGAGACAATGTGATTAATACTTTCAAAAGGTCTTTGATAAAATGAGGAGGTACAACCTACAAATTCAAGGTGTCCACAAAGGAGCTGAAATTTTTATTGAGAGTTAATAAATCTTTTCAATGAAATAATAGATGAAAAATTTCCAAAACTATGGGAAGAATTAAGTACTAATACAACTGAAGCATCCAGAATTCCAAATAGAGTAGAGCAGGACAGATCCTCTCCATGGCACATTATAATTGGAATGCTAAATCTAGACAGCAAAAAAGCTATATTAAAAACTTTAAGAGTGAAACAACCACTTACCTACAAAGACAAACCCATCAGAATAAAAGCTAACTTCTCAGAAGCAATTTTAAAGCCAAAGAAAGCATGGTCAGAAATCATTCAAGTCCTGAAAAAGATTGACTGACAACCAAGGTTACTTTACTCAGTAAATCTAACTTTTAAACTAGATGGAGAGTTCAAGGCATTTCATGATATTGACAAGTTTAAGTGATTCATGACCCCAGCTTTGAAGATCCTTAATGAAACACCACACATGAGAGTAGCAAGACAACTTCAAATGCAAGATCAAAAGAAAGAATAATAGATGTGAGGAGAGCTCATGAATACAATAGAAAATAGAAAAAACACCAAAATTATGCAGAACAACAAGCTCCTCTCATTAATTACCTTAAATGTTAATGATCTGAACTCTCTAATCAACAGGTACCACCTGGCCAATTGAATTAAAAAACAAAAACCCTCAATTTGTGGGATTCAAGAGACACACTTCATCCACAAACAAAACACTCTGAAAATTAAAGGCTGGAAACAATATATGAATCAAGTGGGAGCCACCAAAAGAAGTAGGAGTAGCAACACTAATTTCTGACAATTTAGACTTCAATCCCAAACTAATCAGAAGGGACAAAGATGGTCACTCCATATTAATAAAAGGAATAGTCAATCAGGAACCCATAATGATACTTAACATCTATTCACCAAATATGGGTGCACCTAGCTTCATAAAACAAATTTTATTGGAGATAAAGGAACACATCAGGTCAGACATAATCATTACGAGAGATTTCAAAACCCCACTTTCTTCATAAGACAGTTGAACAAAGCAAAATATCAGCTGAGAAACAAGGAACTTCAACAGCACCATAGACCACCTGGAACTTACGGATTTCTACAGAATATTCCATCCATTAAATGCAGAATGCACACTCTTCTCAGTACCATATGGAACTTTTTCTAACATAGACCACAGTTTAGTACATAAAACTGGTGGCAACAAATGCAAAAATAATTGAAATCAGCCCCTATTCCTTATCAGATCTTAATAAAATAAAACTCAAAAGCAAAAAAAAAAAAAATTTCAGAAATGTTACAAATACATGGAGAGTAAATAACACACTTCTGAGTGATCAGTGAATCATGGAAGAAATCAGAGTGGAAATTAGAAAATTACTGCAATCAAATGAGGATGAAAAGGCAACCAAAATTTATGGGATACAGCAAAGGCAGTTCTAAGAATGAAGTTCATAGCCATGACTGCCTTCATCAATAATGTAGGGAAGGCCTAATTAAATAACTTAGTGACAACTTAAGTCACTAAAAGGCCAATAACTAGCCAAACCTAAAAGGAGTACCCAGAAGAAATTATCAAGATCAAGGCAAAAATGACTCAATTAGAAATCCATAAGACAGCACGCAGAATTAACAAAACCAAGTCCTATTTCTCTGAAAAGGTGGATAAAATTGACACTCACCAAAATCCAACAGCCAGGCTCACCAAAAGGAAGAGAGAAAGGGCTCAAATTAGCCAGGCATGGTGGCACATAGCTGTAATCCCAGCAACTCAGGTGTCAGAGACAGGAGGATGACACGTTCAAGACCAGAGGCAGTCTGTGTAACTTAGCAATACCCTATCTCAAAAAGTTTAAAAAAGGAAAAAGAAAAAGAAAAGAAAAATAATGGGCTGAGGGTGCAGCTCATTGATACAGCTCTTGCAAAGCATGCAAGTGTGAGGCCCTGGGTTCAAACCACAGTACCACAAAAAAATAAAGAAGGAAAGAAAGAAGCACTCAATTTTTTAAAAAATCAGAGCTAAAAATGGCAATATAACTACAAAATTCAGAATTTCATCACAGACTACTTTGAGAAACTGTACTCCCCCTAAAATGAAAATAAAGAAGAAATGGGTAAATTCCTTAACACTTATGAATTACCAAAATTAAGCCCAGAAGACACAAGTAAATTAAACAGATCCATTGTGTTCACCAAATTAGAGGCAGTAATTTAAAAAAAAAAAATCCTAAAAAAGAAAACCCCAGGGCCTGATGGGTTCACAGTGAATTTTACCAAACTTTCAAAGAAGAATTAATACCTATTCTAGTCAAATTATTTCATAAAATAGAAAAGAAAGACTTTCTTCCAAACTCATTCTATGAAGCCAGTATCACAGTGATACCAAAACTCTAAAAGGACTCTTCAAAGAAAGAGAACTATAGACCAATTTCCCCTTATGAACATTGATGCAAAAATTCTCCATAAAATTCTGGCAAACCAAATTCAGCAACAAATTTAAAAAGTCATACATCATCATGTGGTCTTCATTCCAGAGATGTAAGGGTGGTTTTACATATGAAAATCAATTAATGTAATTCAAAATATCAAGAGACTTGCAAACAGAAATCACATGATCATCTCAATTGATGGTGAGACAGCCTTTAACAAAATGCCTAATCCTTTCATGATAGAAATCCTGATTAAGTTGGGCATAGTAGGAACTTATTTCAACATCATTAAAGCTATTTATGACAAACCTACTGTCAACATCATATTAATTGGGGAAAATTTGAAACTATTCCCTCTCAGATCGGGAACAAAACAAGGATGTCCACTCTCTTCTCTTATTCAATATTGTGATTGAAGTCTTAGCTAGACCAAGCAGTCAAGAGAAAGAAGTTAAAGGAACACATATAGGGAAATAAGAGGTCAAGGTATCCTTATTCACAGATGACATGATTTCCTACCTAAAGGACCTCAAAACTTCCAATAGAACACGCTTAGAACTAATTAACTCCTTCAGCAACATAGCACAATACAAAATTAACATGCATAAATAAGTAGCCATCCTTTACACCAATAGTGAACAGGAATAAAAGGAAATCAAGGCAACAATCTCATTCACAATGACCTACCAAAAAATTAAAATATTTAGGAATCAATCTAACCAAACACCTTAAAAGCCTCTAGAAGGAGAACTTCAACCTATAAAAGAAAGAAACAGCAGATATACTAAAAGATGGAAGGGCCTCCCTTGTTCATGGATCAGAAGAATGAATATTGTGAAAATGGCTATACTATCAAAAGAGATTTACAGATTTAATGCAATCTCCATCAAAAGTCCAATGACAGACTTTAAGAAATAGATAAAATAATCCTAAAATTCATATAGAAGCAAAGCAATCCCAAGGTGCAAAAACAATGCAGAAGGTCTCACAATACCTGACATCAAAATATACTACAGGGCCATAGTGGCAAAAACAGCTTGGTACTGGCACAAAAATAGGCTTGAAAATCAATGAAACAGAATTGAAGATCCAGAGGTATAACCACATAACAGCAACCTGAATTTTTTTTTTTTTGACAAAGGGACTAAAAATGTTCAATGGAGAAAAGATAGTCTCTTCAATAAATTGTGCTGGATATCCATGTTCAGAAGACTGAATATAGACTCATATCTCTCAATCTGTACAAGAGTCAAATTGAAATGAATCAGAGACCTCAACATTAAATCAGAAACCTTAAAACTACTAGATGAAAAGTTAGGGAATACTTTCCAACATATAGGAATAAGCACATATTTTCTCAAAAAGACTCCACTTGCCCATGAAATTGCACCAAGAATGCAATTGACAAATGAGACTACATGAAACTAAAAGCTTCTGTACATTAAAGGAAATAATCAACAGAGCAGTGGGAGGACCCACAATATGGGAGAAAATCTTTCTATCCTACACACTGGACAGAAGTCTAATTTCTACAATATATAAGGAACTTAAGAAATCAAACACCAAGACAAATAACACAGTAATGGCAATGGAACTGAGCAGACAGTTCTCAAATGAAGAAGTACAAATGGCCAATAACACAGGAAAAAAGTGCTCAATGTGCCTAGCCATTAGGGAAATTCAAATCAAAACACTGAGAGACAATCTCACTCTAGTGAGAATAGTCATGATTAACAGCACAAATAATAAATAATGTTGGCAAGGAAGTGGAGAAGAAGGAACCCTTTTACACTGTTGGTGGGACTGTAAATTAGTTCATTCACTTTGGAAATCAGTATGGAGGTACCTTAGAAAACTAACAATAGAACTGTCATATGACTCAACTACACCACTTCTGGGAATATACCCAAAGGAAGATAAGCCATCAAACCACAGGCACACCTGCACTTCCATATTTAATGCAGCACTCTTCACAATCTCAAGGATAGAATAAACCATGAAGTCCATTAACAGAGGAGTGGATTAAAAAATATGACATTTATACACAATGGAATATCACTCAGCAATAAAGAAGAATGAAATTGTGTCATTTTCAGCAAAATGAATGGAAATGGAGAACATCATCTTAAGTGAACAAACCCAGTCCCAAAAACTGAAATGCCATATGTTCTCACTTATATGTGGGAGCTGAATCTGACTTAAATAAAGAAAAAAATCTACAAATAGGTAGTTTTATAAAAAGGAACAATCATACTTATCAAAGAAGGGAAACTATAAGCAGAGTAGAAAGGGCAGAAGGGATCAGCAGGTGGGAGTGGAAGTTGGGGAAGGGGAGGGCAAATACTGTATATGAGGAGAGAAAAATCTCAAAATATATGATGCAACTGTATCAATCCATGGTAAAAAAAAAAAGCATAGAGGAAATGAAAAAAATGTATCAATGAGAATATAACCCATGATTATATACAATTTTTATTACATATTAATTATAATTCCTACCTCCTTCTCCTTTCCTTCTTTTCCTTAGTTTACATAGTTCTATGAAATGTGTAAGTTGATGAATGTGTAAGCAACAGTAATGTAACAGTAGTATAATGGATAGAGCAAAAGACTTATTACTCTATCCAACCAACATTTATTAATAAAAAAAGAAGTTGCAGTGACACTAATGTCATAGATTATAGTAATTATAAAATGTCTATTTTGGTCAAAATCATATCATCAATAACAATATCATGTCTGGTATACTAAACATTATCAATAAATATTTCTTGAATAATAAAAATAAGTGCACTAATGGGTAAACTATCATTTTATAAAACTATAATTTTTAATGTAATATCAGTTTGTAATAAAAACAAGTGAATACCATATAATTTCTTGTCAAATGTATTAAATGCTTACCTTCAGGTTATTTCAATTGTTCTAACTATTACAGGGGAAGATAAGATTAACAATTCATCAGGAGATGTACCTCAGTGATAGAGTGTTGGCCCAGCATACATGAGGCAGTGGGCTTCATCCATAGTACCACAGACATCCAGTTAAATAAGCACTTATTAAATGCTTGAATATGCCAGACAGTATAGTAACTATCCAGTGACAATATTAGTTTTTAATATTTAATATATTTTAATATATACTCCTAGTAATTTATTTGAGGAGTCATTTACAAACTCTATGTGTGTATTCATGTGTGTAGTCAAACAAATAGAGAACAAGCATTAGGAATTATGAGTAAAGGTTAATTTTTTATGAGACACATTCTAGAATTTTTTTTTCTCTAAATGACCACTCATGAATTGGACTCTGAATGTGTACAGGGAAATATTTTCTAAAGAAAAAATAAAGAGAAATGTTGTTGTTAGGTGCTGTGGATTTGGGTCCAACTGATAGCAACCCTTATAAGGTTTTCAGTGGCTGATTGTTTTGAGATTACTTTGGGAGGGGGCTGTCACATCACAAGCTTTTGCCATAAAGAGAAATGCTGCTGTTGTTGTTGTTGTTCTTGTTGTTGTTGATGTTAGGTGCCGTCGAGTCCGTATCTGACTCATAGCAACCCTCATAGGGTTTTCAATGGCTGACTGTTTCAGGACTGCCTTGGGAGTGGATTGCCAGGCCCTTCTCCCATTTTTGCAGTGCTGGGAATTGAACTCTGGACCTCAGAGACTGCAGCGCAGCGCTCTACCAACTGAGCTAAATCCCAGCCCTAGAGAGAAATATAGGAGAATAAAACTCTGGAACTTATAAAAATGTATTATTCTAGTTTGTTGTTGTTGTTGTTAGGTGCCATTGAGTCGAGTCCGACTCATAGCGACCCTATGCACAGCAGATCCAAACACTTGCCAATTCTGTGCCAGGCAAACCATCTTATTTATGTTTAAGCCCATTGTTGCAGTCACTGTGTCAATCCATCTGGTGGAGGGTTTTCCTCTTTTGCGTTGATCTGCCACTCTCCCAA
The DNA here is from genome assembly GCA_007922755.1 of Pedetes capensis. Lineage (NCBI taxonomy): Eukaryota > Metazoa > Chordata > Mammalia > Rodentia > Pedetidae > Pedetes > Pedetes capensis. The sequence goes on along the minus strand of VMDO01004801.1, from coordinate 106,142 downwards.
ACATGATGTCCTTCTCCAGGGATTGTTCTCTCCTGACTACATGTCCAAAATATGTAAGACGCAGTTTGGCCATTTTTGCTTCCAAGGAGCACTCTGGTTGTACTTCTTCTAGGACAGATTTGTTCATTCTTTTGGCAGTCCATGGTATATTCAATAGATGTCTCCAGCACCACAATTCAAAAGCATCAATTCTTTTTCTGTCTCTCTTGTTCAATGTCCAGCTTTCATAACCATATGATGCCACTGAAAATACCATGGCATGAGTCAGACGCACCTTCGTCTTCAATGTGACATCTTTGCTTTTCAATACTCTAAAGAGATCTTTTGCCACAGCTTTTCCTAGGGCAATGCGTCATTTGATTTCCTGACTGCTGCTTCCATGAATGTTGATAATAGAGCCAAGCAAAGCAAAATCTTGGACAACTTCAATCTTTTCTCCATTTACTGTGAAGTTGCATGCTGACCCTGTCGTAAGGATTTTTGTTTTGTTGATGTTTAGTCGTAACCCATATTGAAGGCTATTATCTTTGATCTTCATCAGTAAATGTTTTAAATCCTCTTCATTTTCAGCAAGCAGAATGGTGTCATCTGAATAACACAGGTTGTTAATGAGTCTTACTCCAATCTTGATGCCATGTTCTGCCTCATAAAGTCCAGCTTCTCGGAGTATTTGCTCAGCGTATAAACTGAAGAGATAGGGTGAAAGTATACAGCCCTAATGCACACTTATCTCAACTTTAAACCACTCAGTCTTTCCTGCCTCCTGGTTCATGTACAGATTTCTCATGAGCACAATTAGGTGTTCTGGTATTCCCATTTTCCGAAGTGTTATCCGTAATTTGTTATGATCCACACAATCAAATGCCTTTCCGTAGTCAATAAAACATAGATAGACATATTTCTGATATTCTCTGCTTTCAGCTAATATCCACCTGACATCAGCAATGATGTTCCTAGTTCTCCACCCTCTTCAGAATCCCGCTTGATTTTCCAGTAATTCCCTGTCTATATACTGCTGGAGTCGCTTCTGAATGATCTTTAGTAGAATTGTGCTGGTGTGTGATATTAATGATATTGTCCGATAGTTTGCCCATTCAGTTGGATCCCCTTTTTTGGGAATAGGCACAAATATGGATCTCTTCCAGTCAGTTGGCCAAGTAGCTGTTTTCCAAATCTGTTGGCATAAACATGTTAACACCTCCAGTGCTGCATCTGTTTGTTGAAACATCTCTATTGGTATCCCATCAATTCCTGGAGCCTTGTGTTTCGCCAGTTCTTTCAAAGGCAGCTTCCACTTCATCCTTCAACACCATTGGTTCCTCTTTCTATGCAACCTCTTGGAATGGTTGGTCATCTACCAATTCTTTCTTGTATACCGACTCTATGTATTCTTCCCATCTTCTTTTGATGTTCCCTGCATCATTTAATATTTTCCCTGTAGAATCTTTCACTACTGCTACTCGAGGCTTGAATTTTTTCTTCAATTCCTTAAGCTTGAGAAACATGGAGCGTGCTCTTCCCTTTTGGTTTTCTGCCTCCAGCTCCTTGCACATGTCATTATAATATTTGTTTTTGTCTTCTCGAGCTGCCTTCTGAAACCCTCTGTTTGGTTCCTTAACTTCCTCATGTCTTCCTTTTGCTTTAGCTGCTGGACGTTCAAGGGCAAGGTCCAGTGTCTCTTTTGACATGTAATTTGGTCTTTTCTTTTTTTCTTGTCTTTTAAGAACTTTTTGCTTCCTTCTTGAATGATATCTTTTATGTCATGCCACAACTCTTCTGGTCTCCTGTCATTTGTGTCTAATGCATTAAACCTATTTTTGAGGTGGTCTCTGAACTCAGGTGGGATATACTCAAGGTCATACCATGGCTCTCGTACACTTGTTCTAATTTTCTTCAGCTTCAGTTTGAACTTGCATATGAGAAGTTGATGGTCTGATCCACAGTCAGCACCTGGTCTTATTTTGACATTTTGTACAGAGCTTTTCCATCTTCTCTTTCCACATATGTAGTCAATTTGATTCCTGTATATTCCATCTGGTGAAGTCCATGTGTATAGTCTCCATTTATGATGTTGAAAAAATGTATTTGCAATGAAAAGGTCATTGGTCCGACCAAATTCTATCATGCGATCTCCAGCTTCATTTCTGTCACCAAGACCATATATTCCAACTACTGGGCCTTCTTCTTTGTTTCCAACCTTTGCATTCTGGTCACCAATGATTATCAGTATGTCTTGATTGCATGTTTGATCTATTTCAGATTGCAGAAGCTGATAGAAGTCTTCCCTTTCTTCATTTGTGGCCTTAGTGGTGGGTGCATAAATTTGAATAATAGTCATATTAACTGGCCTTCCTTGTAGGCGTATGGATATTATTCTATCACTGACAACTTTGTATTTCATGACTGATCTTGAAATGTCTTTTTTGATGATGAGTGCAACCCCATTTCTCTTTAGTTTATCATTCCCAGCATAGTAGACCATGTGATTTTCTGACTCAAAATGGCCTATGCCGGTCCATCTTAGCTCACTGATCCCTAGAATGTCAATGTTTATGGGCTCCATTTCTCTTTTAACAATTTCTAATTTGCCTAGATTCATCCTACGTACATTCCATGTTCCAATTATTAATGGATGTTTACAGTTGTTTCTCCTCATTTTGAGTCTTGCCACATCAGCAAGTTGAGCACGCTGGGGTTTTACTCCATTTCCGTCATCATGGTAGACTCTACTTGGAGGAGGCAACTCTTCCCCCGTAGTCTTTTGAGTGCCTTCCAACCTGGGGGCCTCATTTTCAGGCACTATATCTGACAGTGTTTCTTTGCTCGTGTTGTGGCAGGACAGACATACAGACGCAATCTCCACAGGCATATGGGCACACATATGCCTGGACCCCAGACACACCAGAAGGGATCCTAAGTCATCCCACTGCACTGTGGAGAAAGGTGAGGTCTGTGGAGGAGGCTGAGCACCACGCGGACAGAGTGCTCCTTTCTGACAGAGTCTTGCCGGACAATTAGACACAATAAGAACAGTTTTGAGCGCAATCGCTGTGCATGACAGACCTACTACAGACTTTCTCCAGGGGGGCGGTTGAATATCATCCCACCCACAAGAGGATTTGGTCCTCCCAAGTGGGCGGAGAGCCCTGCAATATAAAGAAAAAAAAATCCACGAGAGCAGCCATATTCCCTCCATGCTATAGGCTTTAGGCCGGAAATCTCTGATTTGGGGAATTGGTGCCTGAACTACATGGGACAGGGAGAACCCCAGGGAGGACCCCACAGGCTCCAATGCTTCTCAAACATTACAATAGACACAGAATATTTCCTAGAACTATCTCTTTGGTCATTGTGGGGCAATCTGCCATTTTCTACATAATCGGCAAAATCTCTATAGACTAAGACAGACTGCTCCTGCAGATTGTGTGAAAACACTGCCATCCTGAGTTCTGGAGGGAACACTGCTTCCTGCAGTATCAACTTCACCCGGTGGAACTGGGTGCCCACAGTGCACCTACAAGAACATATGAGGGTTTTCTTTCCTGTTCTTTTCTTTTTTCTTTTTTTTTTTTTTTTTTTTTTTTTTTTTTTTTTTTTTTTTGTTGTTGTATGAGGATTTGAATCCAGGGTCTTGTGCCTGCCTGCTTTGTAGGTGCTGGACCGCCGCGCTGCACCCCCAGCCCATATTTTTTACTTTTTGAGACAGGGGCTTGCTGGGTTGCACAAACTGCCTCTGAGCTCGGGCTTGTGGTCCTCCTGTCTCCACCCCTCCAAGCCACTGGGATTGCAGGCGTGCACCACCGCACCTGACTAGAAGTGTTTTATATGTGTGTGCGAGCGTGTATTCATGGTTTTGTTTTCGTTTTTGTTTTGATTTTGTTTTTTTGTTGTTGTTGTTTCTTGGGGTTTTTGTTTTGTTTTGTTTTGGTTTGGTTTGGTTTTTTGTTGTTGTTTTTGTTGTTTTGTATGGGGGTTTGAAACCAGGGTCTTGTGCCTATTCGCTTTGTAGGTGCTGGACCGCCACGCTGCGCCCCCAGCCCATATTTTTTTTACTTTTTGACACAGGGTCTCGCTGGGTTGTGCAGGCTGCCTGTGACCTTGGGCTTGCGATCCTCCCGCCTCCTCCCCCAAGCTGCTGGGAATGCACGTGTATACCACCGCACCTGACTATAAGCGATTTTATATGTGGGTGGGAGCGTGTATGCGTGAGGGTTTTTTTGTTTTGTTTTGTTTTGTTTTTAATTTTTATTTGCTTCCTTCCTTGTTTTACTCTCTTCCCTCTTTCTATTCTCCTTCTCTTTTTCTTACGCTATATATGCATCCTTGTATTAATTATTTTACTATCAGAGCCCCCACATGTCTGTCAGTTTGCCATGGGGGCTTGCGTGTTGCGATGAGGCTGAGAGCTCTGCCACTCTAACCTTAGACATGAGCAAGGTTACCCAAGGTGGAGAGGTTTTCAGCTGAGCTTCCAGACTAAGACAGACTAGGGAGTAGGACCTGGTGAGCCACTCCCAAAATAACTAGCCACTGAAAACCCTATGGATTATTCTAGTAAACAATATAATTATTATTTGGTTTGTTCCTGTAGAAATGAGAAGAAATGTTGATTTAGAATTTTTAAGCTAGAATAATAAAATATGTGTGACTTCTTGTTGTTAGGTACCATCAAGTCAGGTTTGACTGATAGCAACCCTATGTACAACAGAAGGAAATACTTCCCAACACTGTGTCATGCACAGCTTCTCTGCTATTCATAGGGTTCTCAATGGCTGATTTGGGGGGGATTATTTGGGGAGTGGGCTGTCAGATCCTTCTCCCATTTTTGTGGTGCTGGTGATTGAACCCATGGCCTCAGAGAGTGCAGAGCAGCACTCTGCCAATTGAGCTAAACCACAGCCCCTATGTGTGACTTGTTGTTGTTGTTGTTAGGTGCTGTCGAGTCGGTATCCAACTCATAGTGACCCTCATAGGGTTTTCAATGGTTGTTTTTGGGATTGCCTTGGGAGTGGATTGCCAGGCCCTTCTCCCATGTTTGACTTAGCAGAACTGATATAAAAGTTAAAATGTTTTAGACTGAGTAAGTCTTTAAATGACTAGTTTGCACAGGTGGATATAGAATTAGTGGAAATTATAAAGTAGGACCTGGGAGATGCCTAAATAGAATTATTATATCATTTTCAATAGAAATTCTAGGGAAAGTTCACAAGGTATCAACCCTACAAATGTTCACCTGGAGTTCAGAAACTCTAACACCTTTAATTAATCCCCAGTTGTTTTGTAAGTCATCATTAGTTCTGGAAACATTTAAATGGATCGGAAAAGACACTGTACTAAGGATGGCTCAGGAGACAGCTGACTGAATGACATATCAATGACTGGTAAAGATTATAGTGATATAAGGTATCTCCAACCATCTTTTTGTTTTGATCTGTTTCTATCAAAAGAAAAAGTAAAAATTTATTGTGTTACATTCAAATTACAAAACTACTATTGCAGTTTCCAGGGAAACTCATTTATTCAAAGTCTTTGGCTTAATGCAAATTACATCCTGTGGTTAACATCTTTAATTGGACCAAATAAATTCTACTCATGTTCTCATACCCCATGCTTTATGTATTAGTCAAAAACATTAACATTTTCAGAGATCAACCTTCTGATGTCATGTAATTTCACAGGATTTTGCCAGTATTTCCCAATGTCCAAATTTTAAGCAAGAATCTATACCAACTCAAGTAATAGATGTTGAAAAAAGTAACTTTTATTTTTTTGAAAGTACAAATGATAACATTGCAAATGAAAGTCAAAATAGCATTCTGAATATTTGATCCTTAGCAGTAATTTAATTTGGATATGAAATGTTAAGAATTTAAAATTTTCCAGTATAAATTTTAAACTATAGATGGGTTTCACAGGCAAATATCAAAATGCAAGCTTTTGCTCTCCTTGAAGTATGAAACAAGGGAGGAACTCACAAAATCTAGGAAAAGATACTACCTCTTTGTGGATTAATGAGGGACTGTACTAGGAAAACAAGGATATATCTCCTTCTCAAATACAAAGTAGTAGTTGTCAAGGTTTTCTAAAATGAAGGCCTTTTTTGAATATCTGTAACTCTCAGGGCATGTACAGTAGGGTGGGGAGGATGAGACTCTTAAACTAGGATAATTTGAGGAGAGTTTGTTATTTTCAGTGACAGAGTACCACAACACACAATTCAGCCCTCTGAAGCTAGGCTATGTGGGGTGAGGTGTAGTGTTAACCAAAAGCAGGGATGAGAAAGAAACAGAGGAAGTTATAGGAGAGGTGACCTGACATAAACTGAGACTTTGGTTCAGAGTGGTAGCCATGGCTATCCCATGGGGGGAAGCTCTGGGGGTTAATATGGCTCTTCACTGTCCTCCCTCCTTGCAATCTCCACCATATCTCTCATTGTCTGGACCCATTAGGATGCAGAGGACAAGAGACTCAAAAGGTAGAGCTGCAGTTAATCATCTTCTAGATAGAGAATAGGCAGGAAGGGAGGATGGAAGTAGAAAATCAAATGGAAGAGAATGAGCACAACATACAACATTTTCTTATCACAATTCAACAACTAATATATTCGTATCAGGTATTTGAACATATAGAAAAAAAGACATGAAATTCCTATGGAAACAGGAATACTTTAAAATGAATTTTTATTTTATTTGAGAAAGTATATATTTTTAAAAAGTGAGAATATGAAGTGAACATTCAAATACACATTTGATGGACAAATGGATTTTCAGATCACCTTGGGCAACTTCTTACATCTCAATGGTCAAAGGCTAGTGTCAAAACAGAGCTAGTCTTCTGTTCATCAGAGCCTACTTGGAATTAGTGCCTTATAAAAGCTAACAATATTTTTGTGTTAATTGCTATGTTAAATGTTTTGGAACACTTATGTGTTTGCAACAACACATGAATCAAGTACTACTTTTTAATTCAAGCTAATTCAAATAATAAATGCTGATTCAAGCACATATCTGCCAGATACACAGCCCTAGACATAAAGATTAACAAATACAACCTAAAACTCTTAATCAGTTAATCAATCTGACACATTTCAGCTATATACCTAAACAGAACAGAGAGAATGCACATTTAATATAGTAAGAACATAGGGAATTACCTGCACACTTTTCAAAGAGTTCTGACTAAAAGACATTTCTAAGCAAGAAAAAAAATTAAATTATTTAAATATTGTTTTAGACAATAATGTAATGTGAAACCTAGTATTTGATACTAAGAGTTGTCAGAAAACCTTCTAAAATAAACATAAGTGTGAAATGCTACAGTTACCCAGTAATTTAATAAAAGTTATGCTATTAAGTATATAACAGCTGGTTCTATTCATTTAAGTGGCACTATTCACCATAATGTGACTCACTCTCATTTTGTAATTCAATTCTCTTATATCTCAATACTATAGTCAATGATGAGATTGAATTTACAGAAGGTTATTAGAATTGAGATATTTTCCCACAGCTATTACACAACAGCATTATACAAGTTAGTTGTGTTTTTCTACCATCTACAGATCTCTACATGCATAAACATTAGATCTCATACTCTTTGAATTTAACCTCAACAAAATGAAAATCCAGGTCTTGATACACATATTTTCTTTTCTTTTCTTTCTTTTCCTTTTCTTTTCTTCTTCCTTCCTTTCTTTCTTTCTTTTCTTTCTTCCTTCCTTCCTTTCGTCCTCTTCCTTTTTTTATTTGTTCTTATGTGATACATTTATGTTAGGTGCTGTAAATAGTGACTATTAGTTTTAGAAAGGAAAATAATGTTTTTATTCAAATTATTCATTGATTGTTGATTTTTTTCATTAATTTAAGATTAATTTAAATGATAACTAAACAGTCCAAATAAAATACTTTTCATGATATTCTAGTAAGAAGATTAAGAAGAATTTTCCCTAGTCACCTGAATGCTGAGTCTCCCAAGGGGACAGAAGAGTTCTAGTTAGTAATTGCAAACTTCTTAACCATTTATAGATATCAAGAAATGTCAAGATGTCAGCCACTTCTCCTCTCCACATTACAGATTAGTTCAGAATTGGAGACAACCCCTCCATAGGAAACAAAAAATTATTAGCAAGCCATCCACAGTCAGAGGTTCAGAATTGAAAAATATTAAACATATAAAACTCTCAAAGTATCTGATGTGTTGTTAAAAATAAAAACCCTCAGCATTAAGGCCCAATTGAGAATCTGAGGTGAAATTCTAGTTTCAGGGGTAGGTGAGGAGAAGCTTGACTTCACAAACAACAAAAAAAAGTAAAATAAATATATTTATTATATAGTTAAACAACATGTCTAAGGGATTAGGAATGCCTATGAATATATAACTGTCAGGATAAACAATAAGGAGTGGTGGAGAATATTAACACCTAGAAAGTACATACATAATCTAAAGGAACAATTTCTGTTCAACTTCAGGATATCATAGGCATGTAGTCTATGGAAGGAAAAGGTTCCAATAGTGCAATTTGTTTTTTCACCTCCCCAAGAAAGGATGAAAGCCTACATTTTCCAGTTACTATTTCTGCATAAGAATCTACTCCCAAAGCCTAGTGGTATTTTAAACCATCATTTATATCATGCTCATAAATTTCATTAAACCTAAAAGTTAACAAAACCAAATTTATCTTTGGATAAAGTTATGAAAATCATTTTTTTTCACCAGGCCAATTTGTAGTTTGGTGTTTTGCATTCAACAAATTCCATTAATTGCAGTCCCATCCCTCTCTTGAACCACCTTTCTATGCTTGCATGACTTTCTTCGGTTTCTTAGTCAAATTGCAAGTAAGGAAACAAACAAAATAAAACAAATTGGTACTTTGCGCTTGCCTACTGATGATGAGAAAAGGGAGATGACTGTCTTCTACCCCTGGGGTTAGGATGGAAGAGATGGGTCTCTGTGATCTTTAAATCATAGATTTTGTGAGAAAACAACAAAAAGAAAAGCTGAAGAAAAATGAAGAGTGGCTCTCACTTGTAATCACAGTGCTCAGGAAACTGAGGCAGGAGGATTGCAAGTTTGAGGACACCCTGTGCTAGAGAAAGAAAGAGAAAGGGCAGGATAGAAAGAGGGAAGGATGGAAGGAAGGAAAGAAGGATAGAAATAGTATTTACCTAGGATGGATGTGGGATACAGTTAAAAGAACTATGTATTATTCATTTTCCATAATTGGAATCCTCTTTAAATTTCTTCTATATCTTATTTTTTTCTTTCACTAAATTAATGTTAACTAAGCATTTATTGCCTACAGCCATACCACTGTGGCTTCCGATCCCATCAGATCTTGGAAGAGAAGCAGGGTCAGTCCTGGTTAGTACTTGGATGGGAGACCACCCAGGAATACCAGGTGCTGTAGGCTTGGGAGAAGGACCTGACCATGCACTCCCAAAAAACAATCAGCCACTGAAAACCCTATGAGTAGCAGAGAAGCACTGACAATAGTGTTTCACCAGTTGTATGCAGGGTCACCATGAGTCATACACCAACTTGGTGGCACATAACAACAACAACAAGCATTAATTGAGTGGGAGTTTAGCTCAGTTGGTAGAGTGCTTGCTCTGTGCACTCTGAGGCCCTGGGTTCAATCCCTAGCACTGCAGAAATAGAAGAAGGACCTGGCAGTCCACTCCTGAAACAATCCCAAAACAATCAGCTATGGAAAACCCTATGAATAGCAGAGAAGCACTGATAATAGTGCCTGGTATGGCACAGTATCCGGCAGTGTTTCATCTGTTGTATATAGTGTCACTACGAGTTAGACCCAACAGGACAAGACCTAACAGCACAACAAGGATTTGTTATTTTCTAGATGTTGGAAATAGGATGGTGAACAAATATGGTACATTAAAGTATAGGTTCAGAGTTCTTCACTTATAAGACTATTGGCTAGTATTTCATTTTGAGAAGTGGTTATATTTTAGAAAGTTAATACAATGCATATACTGTATCTTCCATAATTCTCAGTGATATCTCTGTCAAAAATACATGTTAATATTATTGTATTTAAATAAATGAGTAGCTATTCCAAATAAGTTATAAATGTTTATAAATAATTTATCTCTTTAGGTTGGAATTTTGTTGCATTATTAGATTAGACATTCAATGTAAGAAAATACTGTTCATGTCAGAGCTTTTAGGTATGGAATTTATTTAAAAGTAAATTCAAATAAGTAATTGTGTGTTTGTATTACATAATATTCAATAAGATTAAATTATAGAAGATGTTTGAAAGAGGCAGAAGGGAGGTCTGAAGGGCTAGGCAGGAAATATGTCTGCATTTCCAAAGGTAGTTAAGTTTCTAATAATCAAAATATAATATTGCTTCTTTACTGAGCATTTTCTCTCTACTAGATGCTTATTTTAGGTACTTGGTAAACACTATCCAATGAGGTAAGTGGTTTTAGCCTCATAACACAAATAAAGGCACTAGAATTCAGAATGTTTACTCTGCCTAGGATTTCATAGCTTAATAAGTAAAAGGATCAAACTTTGAACTGATTTCTGTCCAATTCCAAAGTATGAGCTCTTTGTACTAATACTGTATTGCTTCCCAAATACAATGGTACCTTGACAATCAACCGCAGTCCATTTTGGAATGATGGTTGAGTGCTGATCAGTTCATTATTCTCCCATAAGAAATAATGTGAAAGTATTTATTGTTTCTGGTACCACACTGAATGGCTAATTCAGACACACATGTGCCACTCACTTACATTGCAATAAGTTATTTTTATTTCAATCATTGTTGGTCAAGAACCAAAATGTTCAATCACAGAGCATTTTGAGTGCCAAAGTACCACTATACTTAACTCCATTTTTAAAATAGTTAAGCTTATTAGGAAACCCTTAAACTGAAGTAACAACTATTTCCCTGTAGTGTCCCTTTATATGCAATGGTGTCTAATCTGGCTTGTGAAGCTAAACATACATAAACTTTTTTTTTCTTCCATGCCTCTGCCTTTGTTAAAGAGCATGTCTTTGTGTCAATAAGCAATCCAAAGTGTAGTAGAATATCCTCAGCTGCAATTCCTCACTTCTCCCCACTTTGCTGTGATTTTTTTTCATTCCCTTTCAAAAAAGTTGATAGAGTATGTTTTCCTGATTCCCCACAATCATGTGGCTTGCATTGACTAACAAGCTAATGCCACTTCCAAACCTCAGCCTCAGGGGGGGTGTGTGCTTCTCATTTGCCTTCTTACCATTGCACTTTGAAGGCCTTCCCCAAGTTGCTTCCACTCCCTTAGATCTGGGCTCCAAGAATAAACATTTGTGGAGACCAAATCTCAGAGAAGGCCAAGTCAGTTCCATCCACCACTTGGAGCAGAACACTCAAGCCAAGCTATATCGCCCAACCTCCAGCCAAACCAAATATAATGTGCTTAATAATTGCTATCATTGCCAGGCATGGTGGCACATGCCTGTGATTCCAGCAACTCAGGAGGTGGAAGCAGGAGGATCACAAGTTCCATGCCAGAACAGCCTGTGTAACTTAGAAAGACCTTGTTTAAAGAGAAAAAGTAAAAAATGGAATAGGATTGCAGCTTGGGGGTGGAGTGCATACAAAACATCCATGAGTTTACTACCCCAGTACCAATAACAACAACAACAAAATCGCTATCATTATGAGATACAGACATTTTGTGACTGTTTATGCAGCATTATTGTACCAGCAACAACTGACATAAAGATTAAATCTCAAATAGACATGATTTTCTTACCATTCTTGATATATCATTATTTCCATTTCACCAAGTACCCTACTTTTCTCTTGTGAAACCATTCCAGTGGTCCTAATGTCCATCTTATTAAGGTTTGACAGTGTTCTTGAGATATATTCTCTTGTATGAGAGGTGATGCATAGACAAAGAGCATTATTCCAACCTGTGCTTCTTGTTTAAAAACACTTCAACATAATGTGACTGTGTGATTTACTTAAGTGGTTTGTCACATCATTGGATTTTATTAAATTCATTTTCATCCAAAACCAGGCTCTTTCTAAATGAACTGCTGTCAAGCCAGTCTAATATCATCCTGCATCTTTGCAATTAATCTTTTTAACCTAAACACAGAAATATACATTTATCACTATGACATTTCACCTGGTTGTTTAGGCCTCTTATTGTTGGTTTTGAGCTACCTTATTGAATACAAATTCTTAAAATGAGCATACTAGTTATACTTCCTACTATACCTTATATGTATGTTTTTATTCAGATACTTTTCAAGGAAATTGTTGGGAAAACAGATTACCAAGAACAAGGCTTACCAGCAACCTTTAAATCAACATTGATCACTAATTAAAATTCCATGAGAATAATTGTAAACATAGCTATGACTCCACATGGCTATACTGTTATGCAACTTACAAATTATTCATATAGAAATTATGTGATATTTTAAAACTACTCATTCATTTAGGTGACAAATATTCATTGACTGTCACTATCCTGGGCCTTACCTAGAAACAAATGAAGCACAGTCCAGACTGATTTATTCATAATTAGTATAGTTCTGTTATATTTTTGTTTGTGTTGTTTTTAAATGTTTTTTAATAAAGTATGTTTCTGGCTTCTGCATGAAAAACATTGCACATAAAATTGGAAATGTCTACACCCTCAATAAGGTCAGTTGAATTAGAACCTGAAAAATGGGCCTCAGGAATATACATTTTAGTACAATATTATTATGGTCCTTATACATACTAGATTTTGACAGAGAAACATTGTGCTACAGGAAGAGACAGATACTAAAGAAAGAAAAAGCTCTCATATAATGAGACTTGTTCTACATGAAGATATTGAGCAAAATCTTACCAGATAAATGAGAAGAGATAATATTCTTACTAGGAGGTTGGACAAATCCTTAATGAGAAGCTCCCTATTGAGCTGGATCATAGGAAAATGTTGAATATTTTCATAGGTGAAGATATAGAGGAAATGCCATTTAGACAAAGATTGCCATGGTTAGGGGGGTATGGGGTCATGAAAGGATTTGTGCCTTTGGGAAATACTCCTCCATGTCTAGTACAGTGTATGTTAAGAGTAGAGTGAAAAAGGGAAGATTGGATAGGTGGTTAGAACATACAAAAGGGACTGTGTGCTCCATGCCAAGGAATTATTGCTTACAGTATAAGAACTAGAGAAAAGGGAAATGCGAAAATACATAATTACAACTCAATTCAAAGTATGCCACAGTGGTGGTGCAGAAAGACAAGCAGTTACAATTCTGATTTTCTTTCTTTTTGTGATAATTCAGCATTTCTACAGATGTTCACCAGTTAGCAGCCTTCATAATGCTTTTACTCACAAAATGGTTGAAGCCTTACTTGACTTCAGTCACATGCTGAGAGTTTTTGAGTGAATGTGGCCTCATTTCCTCACATGATTTGACAAGTTCTGTCAAAAACAGAATTACTATTATAAAGCATTCTTTTTTCCCTAAACTCTCTTATATTTATTCAAATTTCCAAAGTCTGGTGTGTGAAAATAATCCTTCAATAAGTAAAAAGTGGTTTTGAAAACTTACACAGCACAGGTGAGATTCTGTTTGTGATTTGTGCAGAGAAGAATATGAATCACTATGAATACACAGACCCAGTGTAACTTGAATCAATGAATTCAGTCTCAAAGTCACCTAGAATAAAGAATTGCAATAATTAGAAATTTTACTGATGTTTATCGCTCTGAAATCTTACAAATATTTCTTAATTATTACTCTACCAAAGAAATATGTGTATGCAGTTAAAATTGTGTCCTTCTCAAACTAGAGTTCAATAGCTTCTATGTATCTATACCAAAGGCACATAATAGTTCATTTAATATTGTCATGTACCATTGAGCCTAATTAATCAGTCAGTTGAAAGCCTTATTTATAGAAAATAATTACTATGTTCCATGGGTAATTTTACATAACAAAAACAGAAGATTAATGTTTTGTTATAAAATTGCTTACCCTTCATTTATGTAATAAAGGGTTGAAGTAAACAAAAGATACAAGCTAAATTGAAAATAAATGATAAAAGAATGCTATAAATGGAGATTATTTGCAAAAACGTAGGCATAATGTTAAATCCATAAAACAAAAGCATGCATACATATATTTATCACTCATTTGGTACATGAGGTAGCACTCTTTAAATACCCATTTTCTATAAAGGAGAACACTGAAAAACATCATAATTCTACATTAGATGCCTTATATAGATCATCTGTCTTGATCCTTAATCCATGAGCAGAACAAATATGTCACTTCTCTCATGAATAATCAGCCTATATTTCATTCTGTGAACATTAAATATCATCAACAGAAACTTAAGGCATGTATGGTTATTTGATATTTCAGAGTATTTCAAGATGAAGTGTTTCTCAGCACTGCAACCTTTATGAATATGAAAAAGAGGAACTTTATGTCTATGCCTTTATTGATTGGAGAATTGCCTATTATTAATAGTTGTTGAGAACCTGATGTGTAGTAGGAATTTATCATGGAGCTATCACAGGTTGTCTCCTTAATAATTGAGGTAGATAAAATTATTACCCATATTAAAAGTGAGAACACTAGAGTTTAGAGAAAGTAAATGATTTGTCCAAGGTGATCCACTCATAAAAATAGAGAATAGCAGCTCTCGACTTTAAGTTCAAATATCTTTTTCTGTGTTCTATATATAATTTTTAAAGAAAAGATTGTTTTCCTACAAAGGAATCAAAGAACAGAGACTTCACTATTCTCTACTCTTAAGACTATGAACTTTGCTTCTTTCACAATGAGTTACCTTTGAGTAGGACATTTGCATCTTTGACTTTCTCAACACAAACTAAATATAAAAACAATTATAAGTGTGCATCATATTCCCTACCTACCTATCTACTTACCTACATACCTCCCTACCTACCTGTGTATCTAAGTTTAATGTATTTTCATTATTAGTTAGTTGTAGAAGACCTAAGTTTATGTTCTATTTATTCACAAACAGGACTGCACTTTCTGCATAGCACAAGTGGTTGGATGCAATGAATAAATACCATACTAAAATTTCAAAAAATATTTCAAAACTTTATGTAATCTGTATGGAATTTCAAAGCTACTTTACAGATGTAGAATCTAATGCATTGATCTTTTCCTTGTTAGAGCTCTACCAAAATGGCTGTTCTTTGAGCACCGAGAAAGATATTTGCAAAAAGAAAATATATGTCATTTAATATTTTTGAGCACACATCTAATCAATTTTTCAACTATTGAATTATGAAATTAAGAAAGTTTCATTTACTTAACATCTATTTTAATTATTTCTATATTTGAAATGTGTAAAATAAATTTGTTGTTGTTGTTAAGTACCATTGAGTCAGTGTCCCACTCATAGAGACCTACATACAACAGATGGAACACTATTTTCAGTGCTTCTCTGCTATTCATAGGGTTGTCAATGGCTGATTATTTTTGTGAATTGGTTGCAAGGTTCTTCTCCCAAGCCTACAGCACCTGGTTTTCCCAGGCAGTCTCCCATCCAAGTACTAACCACGCCCAATCCTGCTTAGCTTCTGAGATCTGACAGGATAGGCTGCCACAGTAGTAGGGCTGCAGACAAAATAAAGTTATAGAGTGCTTAAGGATTTGGGATGGTTTATTTTCATACAAAGTATTTACTAACAGAATAAATGCAGTGACACTAAAACTTCAGCAAAGCAACCTATCACATGTGAAATAAAAAAAGACAACTTGTGTATTTTAATTATGATTGCCCTCAATATAGGATAAGTTCTAGATGGAAGTATTATTAAATGAAAATGAAATATATAAAATATATACACAGAATTGTGACTAAATACACTATACATTTTTCATATTTATGCTTTTTATTCATTCCAGTAATACTAGCGTTTGTGATTTTAAAGTCTAAAGAGATGAGATCATTTATAAATTTTCAACTATATATATGGATTCACTCAAGCAGCAACCACATAGAGTATATATTTTTCTTATTCTTTCCCATTATGACTGTGGATGTATCAAACTCATATTTTATACAATGTGTCTTAAAGATTCAGAGCATTTCATTTATAAATCTTGAAATTAATCAACAGCAGCCTGATAAATATTGAGTCTTCACTTCTTTCACTTCTTTCCTTTCTTTTTTTTTTTTTTTCTTCTTTCTACATATACTATTGGGCTGGGATTTAGCTCAGTGGGTAGAGCACTGCACTGCAGTCTCTGAGGCCCCGAGTTCAATTCCCAGCACCGCAAAAATGGGAGAAGGGCCTGGCAATCCACTCCCAAGGCAATCCAGAAGCACTCAGCCATTGAAAACCCTATGAGGGTCGTTGTGAGTCTGATACCAACTCGACAGCACCTAAGAACAACAACAACAACATATACTATTAACCAGGACAGTGGATTCAGAGACCAACACTCATTTACACAACTCAGTTATCAAAATTAAAGCACATTTCATTGCTTTCAAGCAAATTAATTCTTTTCTAAATTGCTATGCTAACTTTTCATTGATTCAAAATAATCAGCTTTTAATATTTGGAGGAAATATACTTTTTTTTTACTTTGACAATATTACAACTAGTACTTTGAAACAGTTGTGCTACTTTGATGTTAAGGTGGAGATTATTTTTCTTTCAGTACTAGGAGTTGAACCTAGGTCCTCACACCTGCATGCTTTGCAAGGGTTGGACCACTGAGCTGCATACCCAGACCATTTTATTTTATTTTATTTTTTACTTTTTGAGACAGGGTGTCACTAAATTACGCAGACTGTCTCTAGTCCTGAACTTGAGATTCTCCTGCCTCTGCCTCCCAAATTGCTGGGATTACAGGTATGGCCACCTGCCCGGCAAGGTGAAGATTCTAATTGTTAGTTTCTACTTTGTGATATAAGCTAGAGTTTGTCATCAATGAACTTTTGAGAACGGGTGTGACAGTAAAGGTGAAGAATATAGAGAGGCGCAGCCTTGGGAAGGACTGCACACAGATGTGGGCATGGAGAAGGATCTGCACTGCTCATCTCCCACACCAACCTCATCTCCTGCAGTCTCCCCTTTGCTCCCTCTGCATTGGCCCACTGGCTTTTGGACATGGCTTGAATACCTGATGCACATTCCTATCTCAAAGACTTTACATTTTCTCCCCCTTTTTCTTGGAATGCTCTTCCCCTAAAATCCAGGCTTTGCTCCTTTAACTTTGTCAGATATGACCTCATCCACACCCCTTTCTCTCAACCCCTTTGCTTACAATTTTGATTTTACCCACTATTTCAAACCTTTGCATTCTCCTTTCCAGGTCTAACCTTTTCTCCTTCACACTTACAACTACAGGGCATAGTCTGTTTTTCTTGCTTTACTTGCTTATTATTTTACTTGTGAATTCCATGAGACCAAATATCTTTGCCTATTTCGTACACTGCTGTATCTCCTAGCACTCAGAATACTGTGTGGTGCATAGTAGTTTATCTTTAAATATTGTTCAATAAATGAAGAGAAAGTAGATTAAGAATATTTACAATATCATTTGTTTATACTTGCCTTGCAAAGTTTATGTATATTATTCCAACATATCTAAATAACCATGTGAGTATTTTCTCTGATTTGTATCCCCAGAGTAGTACTGATACTCAACAGATAATTATTTAATGATTTAATGATTATTATGTGGTCATATTCTCTAGGCAAATCAGAGGCAAAGATTTTGATCTGCAGTAACATGAGATGTAGCAAAGAAGAATAAGCTCAAAAATCTCTATACTTTAAAACTCAGACCTCACACTATCTGATACAGCTCCAAGTCTTCTTACCTAAATCTCAGAGTGTATGCCCTATTTTTCTATAGGTGACTACTATCCTTTGTCATTTAGAAGCTGTCCAGCTAAGGGTCAAATCTACTTTTCCTGCTACAAACTTCACAAAACCTTTAGAGTCTTCTATGCATTCCTTATTTACAGTCAGACAATTGACTCTTATTGAGGTTAACTCATGGAAGAGTTAAGGAAGGTTATAAAGGAAACCGAGGAGCTTATTCCCAATAGAGCAGAATGCTAAAGGCTCAGTGGAATAAGATTATGTTTCTTCACACACTATAGAAAGGAAACTCAAGAGGAGAGGATCTAAAGAAGGGTAGTTGGGTGCTAATCAGTATATAAATTATTGAATGATGCTTGTAGTGTAGAAGGCAGCTGTTTAGATCTCATGAAATTATCTTTATTCCCTCCCCCCACCGTCTCTCTTAGGGCTAGACTTAAACTCATGATCCTCCTGCCTTAGTCTCAGTGCTGCAATTACAGGCATGTAACACCACATCCAGCCGGGAAATTATCTATTAATCAGGAAGACAGACAAGACAGACACATGAATCATAGCACATATAAAAGTGAAGGAAGCAGGGCATGGTGGCTCACGCCTATAATCCCAGCAATTCAGGAGGCACAGGCCAGAGGATTGCAGGTTCAAGGCCAGAAGCAGCCTAGAAAATTTAGCGAGACCTGTCTCAATTTAAAAATAAAAAGGGTGCTAGGGGTGCAGCTCAGTGGTAGAGCACTTGAAGAGTATGCACTGAGCCCTGGGTTCAGTACCTTGGTACTGGGGAAAAAAGTAAACAACAATGGCAGTGCTGCTAATGTGAAGTGCACAGTACTATAGAATTAGTTGGGATCTGAGAAAGTCTTCCAGAGAGGAGGTAATCAAGGAAGGGATCAGAGCATGGGGAGAAGTATGTGTGCTTGAGAAGCCCTTGTTAAGGGCATAGCCGGGATTTTTCTGAGAAGAAGGGAGACAGAAACATGGAAGGAAACTCACAACTGATCTCATGTAATCACAATTATCCCCCAAGTCACACCGACTTTAAATAATTATTTCTTAGAAGCGCCAGTAGACTAATGAATAAGACATTGACTTCCTCTTAAATAATTATTTCTCATCTTTGTTATCTAGTATTATTTAAATAAAATGGAGACTGATTATTTTAGTTATGTATAAGGGAGGGGATGAATTACAAATTTTCCATGTGGTCTCTATCATCAGCTATATTGTTGTTAGGTACTGTTGAGTCAGCATCTGACTCATAGCGACCCTATATACAACAGGGGAAACACTATTGTCAGTGCTTCTCTACTGTTCATAGGGTTTTCAATGGTGTATTGATTTTGGGGAGTGGGTTGCCAGGTCCGTCTCCCAAGCCTACAGCACCCAGGTGTTCCCAGGTAGTCTCCCATCCAAGTACTAACCAGGCCTGACCTTGCTTAGCTTCCAAGATCTGACAGGTTTGGATGCCACAGGGCTATGGCTGCAGGCCACCACTAAAGAGCTGGGTAGCTTAGAACAAGGAACTTAATCTAGCTAAAAATAAATTTCATTTCCTGTACTTGGGCTAATAATATCAAATCAAATACTGTGATGGTTAAATAAGACAAGGCATGTAAATTATTAAGCAGTTTTTGGTGAGTGCTAAGTGCCAGAGAGAGAAGTCTCAAGTATATACACATGATATGCACATTATATATATAGTTATACATGCATAATGACTATGTATGCATAAATTGTTGTTGGTGTTGCTATTAGATGCCCTTAAGTTGAGTCCAATTTATAGCGACCCTATATACAACAGAACAAAACACTCCCTATGTGCCAGGCATGTGATCTCTTTATGTTTAAGCACATTGTTACAGCCACCATGTCAATCCATCTAGTTGGGGGTCTTCCTTTTTATCATTGACCCTCCAACCTCCTAAACATAATACTGTTCTCCAGGGATTGGTTTCTCTTGACAGCATGTCAAAAATACATCAGATGCAGTCTAATCACCCTGGCTTCTAAGGAACACTCTGGTTGCATTTCTTCTAGGACAGATCTGTTGGTTCTTTTGGCAGTCCATGGTATGTTCAGTACTCATCTCCAGAACCATAATTCAAAAGCATCAATTCTTCTCCTATGTCCCTCATACATTGTACAGCTTTCACAAGCATAAAATACAACTGAAAATACCATGGCATGAGTTAGGCACACCTTCATCTTCAGTGTAACATCTTTCATTTTTAAAACTTTAAAGAATACTTCTGCAACAGCTTCTTTTATTTCTTGACTGCTGCTTCCATGGGTGTTGATTGTAGAACGAAGAAAAGCAAAATCTTGGACAACCTCAGTCTGTTCTCCATTTATCAGGAGGTTGCTTACTGATGCAGTTGTAAGGATTTTTGTTTTCTTGATGTGAAGGTGCAATCTATACTGTAGGCTGTGTTCTATGATCTTCATTAGTAAGCCTTACAAATCTTCACTTTCAGCAAAATAATATCATCTACATAATGCAAATTGTTAATGAATCTTCCTTCAATCCTGATGCTACATTCTTCTTTACATTGTCCAGCTTCTCGGATTATTTGCTCAGCATAGAGATTGAAGAGATATGGTGAAAGAGTACATCCCTGACACACACCTTTCCTGACTTTAAAACAAACAGTATTTTCAAGCAGTCTGTTCAAACAACTGGTTCCTGGTCCATGTCCTGATTCCTTATGAGTACAATTAAGTTCTCTGGTATTCCTGTCCTTTGCAATGTTATCCATAATTTGTTGTGGTACAAATAGTCAAACGCCTTTTCATAGTCAACAAAACATAGGTAGACAGCTTTCTGACAGTCTCTGTTTTCAGCTAATCCATCTGACATCAGCAATGATGTCCCTGGTTCCACACCCTCTTCTGAATCTGGCTTGATTTTCCAGTAGTTCCCAGTCAGTATTCTTCTGCAGTCACTTTTGAATGATCTTTAGCAAAATTTTACTGGCATGTGATGTCAATGCTATTGTTCAATAATTTCCACATTCAGTTGGATCTCTTTTAATGGGAATACATACAGATATAGATCTCTTCCGGGCTGGGATTTAGCTCAGTTGGTAGAGCGCTGCGCTGTAGTCTCTGAGGACCCGAGTTCAATTCCCAGCACCACAAAAATGGGAGAAGGGCCTGGCAATCCACTTTGCAATCCCAAAATAGTCGGCCACTGAAAACCCTATGAGGGTCGCTATGAGTTGGATACCGACTCGAAGGCACCTAACAACAACAACATAGATCTCTTCCAGTCAATTGGCCAGAGAGCTATTTTCCAAATCGCTTGGCATAAACAAGTGAGCACCTCTAATATTGCATCTGTTTGTTAAAACATCTCAATTGCTATTTCATCACTTCCTGGTGTCTTGTGTTTTGCCAGTGCCTTCAAGGCAGCTTCCATTTCTTCTTTCAGTACCACTGATTCTTGATCATATGCAACCTCTTGAAATGGTTGGTCATCTACCAATTCTTTTTGTTATAACTCCTTGCATTTCTTCCAACTTCTTTTGATGTTTCCTGTGTCATCTACTATTTTTCCTGTAAAATCCTTCATTATTGTCACTTGAAGCTTAAATTTTTCCTCCAGTTCTTTAAGCTTGAGAAAAAGAGTTCTTTCTTTTTTGTTTTCTATTTCCAACTCTGCACATCATTAAAATGTTTGATTTTGTCTTCTCAAGCTGCCCTTAGCATGGGTCTAGAAAAATATTCCCATAAAATGACATGCAAGTAGAAAGGAGGCTATTGGTGGAGGACGGGAGATGGGGGAGGAAGGGCACAAGAGGGTAAGGGGGAAGTTATCTGTGCAATGTACAATGAAATGCATGTATGGAAATGTCACAATGAAAGTACATTTCAGAATGGAGCACAATAAGTTGTACATTAAAAATTTCCAATAAAAAAGAAGAAATATTCTGTTTAGTACTTTAACTTTGTCATGTTCTCCTTTTACTTTAGCTACTGGTACATTGAAGGGCAAGTTTCAGAATATCCTTTCACATGTAATTTTGTATTTCTTTTTTTCCTGTTTTTTTAATAACCTTTTTCTTTCCTCATGAATGATATCTTTGATATCACGCCACAACTTGTTCAGTCTTTGATCATTAGTGTCTGATGCATCAAATCTGTTCTTAAGATGGTATCTCAACTGTGGTAGGATATACTTAGGGTCATACTTTGGCTCTCATACACTTATTTTCTTCACCTTCAGTTTGAACCTGAATATGAGCAATTGATGATCTAATCTATAAGCAGCACCTGGTCTTGTTCTGACTTCTGATATTGAGCTTTTCTCTTGTCTCTTTCCACAAATGTAGTCAGTGTGGTTCCTATATGTTCTATCTGGTAAATTCCATGTGTATAGTTGCCATTTATATTGGTGAAAAAATGTTTTGCAATGAAAATTTGTTGGTCTCGGAAAATTCTATCATGCAATCTCTAGTATTATTTCTGTCACTAAAGCCATATTTTCCAACTACTGAGCCTTCTTCTTTGTTTCCAATTTGCATTTCAAACACTAGTAATTATTGGTGCTTAGTGATTGCATGTTCGATCAATTTCATACTGAAGAAGCTGGCAAAAATCATCTCTATCTTCATTTGTGGCCTTAGTTGTAGCTGCATAAATTTTATGATAGTTATATTAACTGACCTTCTTTGAAGGTACATGGACATTATTCTATTACTGACAGTACTGTACTTTAGGACAGATCTTGAGATGTCTTTTTTGGTGATAATTTCTCTTTA
This sequence comes from Pedetes capensis, assembly GCA_007922755.1. Classification (NCBI taxonomy): domain Eukaryota; kingdom Metazoa; phylum Chordata; class Mammalia; order Rodentia; family Pedetidae; genus Pedetes; species Pedetes capensis. The sequence goes on along the minus strand of VMDO01004801.1, from coordinate 83,533 downwards.
AATTGTCATTCCCAGCGTAGAAAACCATATGATTATCTGATTCAAAATGGCCCATACCAGTTCATTTTGGCTCATTTATGTTTAGAATGTCAATGTATATACACACACACGCACATATATATATAAACACATGTATAAATATATACATATATATTTGCATATATACACACATACTATATACATGAATGAGAAAGGAAAAAGGGAAATGAAGTGCATTCATATATATAAAGTATATATATATATTAACATATATATTTAGTGTGTGTACACACACATGCATACACACACACACACACACACACACACACAAGAATGCACTCCATTTCCCTTTTTTCCCTCTTTCATTATCATAATGGCTATCATTGCTCCTGGGAGGGAAGGAAGACAATTTCAAAGAAACAAATGATTTCATTTCTTTTTATAAGCCCCTGCCATTTTAAAATTATCAATTCTAAAAATCAAGTGGTAGAAGTTGCAAAATGACACAGAAAAAGGTGAAAATCAATTAGGAAATAGCATTTAATAAATGTGGCTTTTGTCTTTTACTGAAGATGTTATTAAAATATTAGCAAAACTTATTAAGCAGATTGTTGTTGTTGTTAGGTGCCCCCGAGTCAAGTCCGACTCATAGCGACCCTTATAGGGTTTTCAATGGCTAATTGTTTCTGGATTGCCTTGAGTTGCCACATCCTTCTCCCGTTTTTGTGGTGCTGAGAATCAAACTCAGGACCTCAGAGACTACAGAGCAATGCTCTACCAACTGAGCTAAATCCCAGCATTAAGAAAATATTCTTCTTTATTTTCCAGGCACTTGAATTGAGACTCCAAAATATCAGAGATAAATTATGTATTTCTTCTAGTGTCCACCAAATCTGCTAAAATTGTCTTTTTAATTACTGGTTGAATTTAATCCAGAATTATTATTTTTTATCTTTTGTTTACCATTTCACCTTGGCAAAGTTGTGAAAAAATACAACTAGCAGTTCAAACTATAAGTCTTTAATGTAGCAACTAATAATACGAAATGACTCTGAGTTATGTCTCAAATAATTCATCTTCACATCCAAATTTTGTCACCTATTTTAATTTAACAAAAAAGCATGAGTTCATGGATGCAAAGGAAGTATGGATATGAAAACACAATATGGGAAGCTAGTGTAAAAATTGTTCATTCTACAAGCATTTACTTATCCATTCATTCACTCCATAAATAATTATTGGGCATTTTTGCTATATGTTCAGTACTGGGTCAGGTGCTAATGAGGCGACAGTGAAAAAGAAAGACAATACCATTAGAGTGACATGTTTAAAATATAATCATGTCTTCATTCTTCTTATATCCTTCATTGTCTTCAGTGGCTACTAAGATAAAATCCAAACTGCTTACCATCGCTCCCCTATATCTTTCTCAAGATAGAGTATTGAGCCCCTCCCTGCATTGCACCCTCTGCTCACTCTGGAAGAGAAACTGCTGATGCCAATCCTTCTCTTGTCTGTGAGTTTTGGCTGGTGTTGACTCCCTGTCTTTAAGAATATTTCATCCCTTCTTACCTGAGTTATTCCTAGTTACTTTTAGGGTTTCCACATTTGATGAATTAAAAAAAAAAAAGTGAATGAATGAATAATGCTTCACAGCTGTGTAATTGCTTTTCTGCTAGACTGTAATTTTCTTGAGGCCTTTTTCATCTTTTCTATACTTTAAAAAAATACTTAACAAAATAAATAGAATATAATTCTGTGTAGTTGCTAGGTTTTTATTTTCATTGTTATTGCTGTTTTATGATCACTATACCATTACTTTACATAATCAGAGATAATGAAAGCGGAAGAATATACTGGGAGAGATGAAGAGGTGCAGCTAATGTATGTGAGAAGACAGAAGGAATAGGAAAATGGAGTCATACTTAAGGCCAATTAGCAAGTAGCTTCTCTAACATGGACGTTCCATTAAGTATAGACTTTCCAACATAGGCATAAAATTGATCCTCTTTTGGTAAACGTCACCTTCAGTACTGGAAATAAGAAGAGCTATCCCTGTTTAGGGAACACTTAGGAACAACCAGATAATACAACAGTGATGAAATGTGGAAGGAAACAGTGCATTCATGAACTGTTTGGCAAAGAGCCTCTCATTTCTCCATCCCAACCATGTGGGAAGCTCAGTTAATGCATTGAGGGAAGATTGTAGCTGATAATAAGAACTGATACATATACCTATATGTTGCACTCATTAATCTACACACTAATGTTTTCTGCTTTGTAAATTGGGCTTTTAACAGAGCTTAGGTAGCCTAACAGAAGGATTTCATCATCTCCCCAGTAGATATAAAATAAAGGAGCTACCAATTTGCAATTTGAAGATGGGGTCTATGCTAAAAATCAATCTTTAAAAAATATTTCTATCAATATATTGCAATTACACAATATGAATTCAGTATAAATACTTAAGAGAAAAATTAAGAATTCCCTTTTAAATGCCAAGAATAGTGGGGTAATTATCCTTCACATATGATTTGAATATTATTATAATATTTTAATATATATTAATTTGCTTGGCTACAGTAATCATTTCATTATATATAAATCCATAAAAGCATCATTTAAAGTTGTAAATACTTTAAATATAAACAACAAAATAAAATTTAAAAACCATGGCATAGGCTACTATGTAGTATGCTATGGTGTTGGCTTCATAGTTTTTTCATGACTTGGGAAAACTATTTCATTACATTTCTTTCATTTATCATGTCATTCAATCACATTGAAATGAGTGGAAGTAGTCAAATGAATTCTATATAAATATAACCTGGTTATTTAATTTTCAATTCACTCTCATTGTATCTCACTTTAGAAAATGTAGAGATCAATCAAATTTTCTCAAAACACTGTAATGATTACAGAGGTGTTAATTAAAATTATGAAAATTATTGGTGACTTGGAACTTAATTACATTGGTGATTCTTGTTGTTGTTGTTGTTAGGTGCCATCAAGTCGATATCCGACTCATAGCGACCCTCATAGGGTTTTCAATGGCTGACATTTTCAGGATTGCCTTGGGAGTGGATTGCCAGGTCCTTCTCCTGTTTTTGTGGTGCTGGGAATTGAACTCAGGACCTCAGAGACTGCAGCACAGCCCTCTACCAACTGAGCTACATCCCAGCCCTTGGTGATTATAGCATATAGAATTTTTCTAGGAACTGGCACACATATAAAATGAGGATATTCATATTAGCTTCATTGACTCAAATAATATCTAATCATTAGTAAAATTCTATGCTATACTCTGGATTTTATACTTCAAGGCCTTAGACCTAAACAAACATTTAAAAAATAACAAATAATTGGAATGAAGGAGGCAGAAACAATATCAAGTTAATTTATTAAAATTTTAATCTCAATTTCATTTGTATCAGAAAAGAAATAAGTGACTGACTTATTGTTTCTTTACTGTTATAATTGTTGTCAATATAAGTAGATGTCCCCTTAAAAGCATACATGAAATTCTATGAAGACATTTCTACCAAAATATCCTAAGATTATTTATGTTCAACTACAATGATCTCTTCTTTGACTTTTTATTCAATCATTTATTTGTCCATTCAACAAATACTTACTGAATACCTATTAATCCTCAAGGAATTTTTTAAGCCTCCATAATAAGGCGGTCCACAATTCAGTGACTTGCACAAGAGGAGAGAGTTCATCCCTCCTACATAATAGATGGGGATGCGCAGATGTGTTCTGCTCCATTCAGGGATTCAAACTACTGGGAAGCTATTATTAACCTTAGTTATTAACACATCCAAGATAGCAATAGTCACTGATATTTCTAGACAGTTTCATGAAAATTAAGTGGAAGAAGAGGAAAAGGAATATAATTTCACATAAGTCATAAAGAATTTGAAACATAATGCTGCATATGGGCACACACACATAAGCAAGGGAGACTAGGAAATGTCAAGCTGATCAGTCTCTTATGAGGAAGGAACAAGTGGATATTGGAGGGGGACGAATTGTAGATCTGAACTATCTAGTCATCCAAATATGAGTGAATTGCCTTTTTCCAATTATTTAAAAATTAAAAAGAAACACAAAGAAACAAAATGCATACCTTCTCCTCAACAAAGACAATCCTAATTTAATTCTGTACACTGTAACCTTCAAAACCTAGGATCTCTGGGATATTCTCAGATAGCTACCTTAGGTCATGATGCACTTGTTTGAAATCCAGCATCCTGTAATGTGATAGACAAATTATCCTTCCTGCTTCATAACCCAAATCTCCATACAAAATGCCAAGCATATATCAGTCAGTCAACAAACAAACAAATAAACAAACAAACAAAAATGAAGTAACTGTTATGGAAAGTGCCATTAGGAAAAGAGAAGGAGAAACTGAAAACTCGGTGGCTATAACAGTTTCTAAATCTTGCCAAGCATTGAAGTAAGTTTTCTGATTAGTGCATCTGGCAACCTCAGTTCTCTTTTCTGGGAATTATGCCAGATTTCCTGGAAAGTTCTTCTTTATTCTGATGGACAAATGACCTTATCCATGGCCATATTGAATTGAGCACAATAAAGTTTATCCTTACTGGAGACTTCACAAGTTTTTAGCATGCTTCCTGCAGGTGGATGTTTGGAGGCCTAAGGAATCATAGATGTTAGAAATTCTAGTGGGAACATGTGAAGACATCTTAAAGCAATAGCTATTATCTCTTGCTATGGGAATAAAGGCCTGGAGCCATAACACTGTGGCGTCTGATCCCACCAGATCTCTGAAGCTAAGTAGGGTTGGGTCTGGTTAGTACTTGGATGGGAGACCACCTGGGAACAGCAGGTGCTGTAGGCTTGGGAGACAGACCCGGCAACCCACTCCCAAAACTCAATCCACCATTGAAAATCCTATGAATAGCAGAGAAACACTGACAATAATGTTCCCCCCCCCAGTTGTACATAGGGTCAGTACGAGTCAGACACCAACTCGATGGCACCTAACAACAACAACAGCAAAGTTCTATTCACTTTCATTCCTTCCTGCAAAATGGCATGATCTTACTTGAGCTCTTATCTTTTGGGAACCTTTCTAAAAGCAGCAAGGATCACTCACAGTTGGGTTTTTCCCTGCTACTATATGCGTATACAAGTATATTAACCTTTCAAGTTATCATTAGTAATGCCACAACTAAGGCCACCAACTTCCTAGCTACAGTTTTTTGTTTTTTGTTTTTTGTTTTGTACCTTCTGCCCTCCTACTGTCTGCAACCATAGCACCCTGGCATCTGATCCCACCTGATCTTGGAAGCTAAGCAGGTTCAGCCTTGTTAGGCCTTGCATGGGAGGTGCCTGGGAATATCAGGTGCTTCAGGCTAGGGAGGAGGACCTGGCAATCCACTCCTGAAACAATCAGCCATTGAAAACCTGATGAATAGCAAGAGAAGCACTGACAATAGTGCCAGTGCACAGTGTCTGAGAGTGTTTCGTTCTGTTGTACTTAGGGTCACTACAAATTGGATGCAAATTGAGGACACCTAACCACAACAACAGCATGGGTAATCTTGAGAGAATTAATAAATTAAGATTCAAACCAAAGACATGATTGATATATAACCTTAAACTATTTAGTTAAATGAACTATTTATTTAAATGCTAACATGAAGTAATTTCTATTTTTTGTAAAATATTTTTAAATGATGACTTGATTACATGAAGCTACTGATCAAATCGTGTCTAATCTTTCTATGAACAAGTCACTCTTCTGTTTTATAAATATTTATTAAGTAGCTTTTGCGTGTCAAATATTGTTCTGGAAAATCAGCATGGGACAATAATAGGAAGTGAAAAACAGAGAAACTAAGTTCATATGCCAAGGAGCTTACATTCTACAAGTGGAAAACAGCCACTAAATAAATGAGAAAATGTGTGTTTGTGTGTGTTTATATAATGTATATGGTCATGATTGATAAATGCTAAGATGAACAAGCAAGGTAAGTATGAGTGTGTACTAATTTAAGTAGATTTATCAGGGAAACCTCTTATAAGTGAAATTTGAGTGACCTCTGAAGAAATGAGAGAAGAGACAATGACATATTTAAGAAAAGCAGTTTCTATGTAGTGGAAACCACAAACAAAAAGACCTTGAGACAATAATGTATTTATCATGGTTAGAGACCATCTTGGAACCAAGTATGCCCTGAGTTGAGTGAACAGAGGGGAAAGCGATAGAGAGTGAGGTCTGGAAATACTTGAAGGGAAGACTGTGCAGCAAAAATAGAATTTTTGTTTTTTTCTCTAAAGAATATGGAAAGTCAGTGGTGGATTTTGAATAGAAAACTCAGGTGATTTAACTTACATCTACAAAAGTTACTTTAACTGCTCTGTGAAAATAGAAACAGAGAAAGAGGGATGCAGAGACCAGTCAGAAGGATATTGTATTTGTTTATGTGAGAAATGTTAATAGCTTTAACTATAGCTAGAGCTATGGAAATGCTTGGACATGTTCAGATTCTAAATCTATTTTGAAAAGGTGAAAGAACTTACTGTTTAGATTGAACATTAGATGTGACAGAAAAGAAAAGACTCTTTGTTTCTTGGCATAACTAGCACTCATAAAGTATTTTCTCTGGTAAATATGAAAAGAATGCAAAAGAAACAGGTATGAAATGAGCAGAATCATATTTTTTGTAGCTGGGTATGTTCAGTTTGACATCCAAATGGAAATTTACACTAGGCAATTGCATATATGAGAGTAGAGAGTAGAAGGTAAGTGCCAAGGGTAGAGATGTAATTTGGAAGTCAAAGTAGAGAGGATATTAAAACCATAGCATCAAATCCGTTGCCTAGGGAGTGATTATCAGTTGTTGTTGTTGTTAGGTGCTGTCGAGTCGAGTCCGACTCATAGCGACCCTCATAGGGTTTTCAATGGCTGACTGTTTTCGGGATTGCCTTGGGAGTGGGTTGCCATGTCCTTCTCCCATTTTGCAGTGCTGGGAATCGAACTCAGGACCTCAGAGACTGCAGAGCAGTGCTCTACCCACTGAACATCCTCACTTATTCTAACGACTGAATCCCAGTGTTCTCCAGGATTAAGTAGTTGGAAAAATGAGAAGGTACCAGTAGAAAAGAATGAAGAAATAAATGCAGTTCAGAGACCCTTGGGAGGAACCTCAAAGCAAGTGAAATGCTTGAAGAAGGAGGAAATGATCAATACTATTAAAATAAAATGAAGACCAAGTCCGGACTGTTGGATTTGAAGATGTCAGCACCTTGACAGGAGGTCCTTCAGTGGAGCAGTGGGAACCACAACCTGACTGGTCGTCTCCAAAAGCACATGGAAGAAGTGCCAGTGAAAAGAATGAGTAGAGTCTTATCTTCCCAAGAAATTTTGTTGTAAAAGCCTGCAGAGACAGGGATAGTCACTAAAAGGAGTTGTATGGGTGAGGGAGGGCTTCTCAAGGGTAGAGAATATATAAGATGTTTGGGTGACAATAGAAAGGAGACCAAAAAGAAGGAAGCTGATGGCTTCAGGACAAAGTGAAGACAATCACAAGAGACAGAACCATTAGGAATCCTTTGAGTAAGAAGTGGAGGACAAATACCTTTTTGAAGTTATGGAAATGAGGGAGTGTTTAGCAAAATGCTGAGTTAAAAAAATAGCTTATGTTTTTAGGGAGTACACAGGCAAGCTCTGGAAGGGATGTGGGGAGTATGAATATCACTTCAGTGTTTAAAAGTGAGGATGCATATTTCTTAAGGTAATAGTATTAAGAGCCAGACATAATTGACCAGATTGTCAATTTATATAGCACTTTTTCTTGGAAACAGACCTTTTATAATCTTCCTCTTCACAACTTTTAAAGTATTATACTTGTGTTTTAGGGGAAATTTGGTTTATCAAGTTGAAAGCGGTAGAGAAGTACTGAAGTAGCATTAAAAACTCGTCACATTCTTGTTAATAACTGGCATTTTTTTTTTACTCTGTGTTCTTTAGGATTGTATTTTATGCCGTGAGGTTTGTGGCACATTACCTTAGCACACATTTTGACTTGAAATTTCATATGAGTTTCTGGGTTGGTTCTTCTGATCACAGTAGCATTGACTGCCATCTAATCTGTTGCAGTGTGCCTGAATATTACGACTATGGTCATGGAATAAGTGAGGACGCCTATGACAGCTATGGTAAGGCCTTTTCTTTGCTAACACTATGAAATCAGAACATCCATCAGTCACTGACAACTCAGAAATTACTTCTTTCTCCCCCCAGTTTTCACAGAAGTCCAGGCTAAATTGATTTATGTAATTCCAGGGTAAGACTTGACTTACAGAGCCAGTGCCAGAAAATTGGACAAATCAATTTTGATCAAAATTTCACAACCAATTAATCACAATCATAGATCATTCTCAACAGCAACAGTGAACATTCTGAATAGTGTCTTCTATGTTTCACTGTACCCATTATCTGACTCATTGATTTGGCAAGAATAGTGTGGCTTTTCTGTTGTCGCAAAGATTGTCAGAGGAATATATATTTAAAATATTTTAAGATTTGTAAGGGAAGAAATTTTTATTAGATAATTTTCAAATTATTTTTCTAACAAGCATATCTCTAAAAAGTGCCAAAAAGTGATTGGCTTGTAAGAATTCATAGTCAATAAGCACATCTGTCTGTCAAATTAATTAATTTCAAAAATGCATTATTTAAAATATAATTTAAACTTAATCATAATCCTATTCAATAAAGATTTATTAAATGCCTATGATATATCAATATAGTACACCTGTTTAAAGGGTATTTTCTGGTTTTTTTTAAATGCATGCATAGTATCAGCAATTGAACATCTTGAATAATAACACTCACTCAAATGTTCTCAGTATTAGATTTTTATTAAAATTATACCAAGGCCATTCTGTTCTTCTTTGTAGGGAGCACTAAATGAGACAATCAATATTGTCTCTGTATATGAGGCTCCATATTATGAAGGTGAGGGATACTACATCAGGATAGAAAAAGGGAGGTACAGAGGTCAGAAGGAAAAGAAGCAGCATGTCCCCCAGAGGCTGAGTCATAAGCTAACTAACTCAAGGCCATGCCCAGGAGAAACGTAAAGCACAGCCACAATCAATGCCAATCACAAGCTGATGATGTCCACATAATATCTCATTTACCTCTTCATAATAAGTTGATATATTAAGCATTTAGCTCTATTTTTATGAGGAAACAGGACAACAGAGGTAGTTAATATAAGAATCTAGCTATGAGACTCACCTCCTATTTTCATATTCTCCTCAATGATTGAAATACTGTTCATTGCTGCTGCCATTTATGGAGTACCTATTATGGCTCTGAATAAAGCAATTCATAATGATGATTACAGATTATGCAAATGATACTTTTCAGAAATTATAGAGGGCTAAGAGTGTAGCTCAGAATTAGATCTCTTCACCTAGTAGGCAGGAGGCCCTAGGTTTGTCCCCTAGCACCAGAAAAAAAAGCAAGCAAACAAAAAATTCTAAGTTTATCTACATGCTGTAATCCCCATTAAAATCCCATAGGGAGCATACTCTGTCATCTGCATTTTATAGATGAGAAACAAAGACTCACAGCATTAAGTAATTTACTTCAGTTAAACAAGTAGTAAGTGATAGAGCAAGAATGTGAATCCCAAAGTGTCTCATTGCATTTTTTTTGTCTTTGCTTTGTTTTGTTTTGGTTTTTGTCCTAAGATGGGAACACAGATCAGTGGATCCTCAAAAAAAAAAAATAGAGTCTGTCGCTTTAACTCTGAGTTTTGTTTAAAAAGGATGTTTAACTTAGTGATATTTCTTTTAATCCTGCTATGTGCAACTCCACTGTTGTAATGGGAAAGAGGTCTTTTATACTATTTTATGAGGAAAAATAAAAGTATCAGGTTCACTCTCCCAAATTCAGTCTTATTCAGCACCTATTAAATTAATTTAATATTTTGTTGCTGTAGGATGTAGGGATATTCTCCAAAACAAGCATGTTTTCAGAAAGTACTTTGGAGAAAATAATTGATAGACAGGTTTACACAGGTTTGTCTCACTTGGTGAGCTGCCAAAGAAAGTACAGCTTTGATTTTTTCCTTTCTATACTTTTCAAGCATTAGAAGGATGGAATCAAAGACATCAGAAGATGTTTAATAAAAACACTAGCATCCAAAACACAGGTCTTATCCACAGCCACGCAAGTGGCCAGCTAGGTCTAGTTGCATGATTGGCTAGCACCCCAGCATGTCCACACTACTCATTGCATCATTCTCCTAGTTCAACAAGGCAACAACTAAATTTCTATTGCTCAAAGAATATTTGTAGTTATACACGAATCCCAGTGCATGATTCATTCAGTTAATTACTGAGGATATCAGATGAGTAAAAGACAATCTGGACCTTTGTTTAATTCATTCAACTTTTTGCATATAGGTATTGCTAGATTAGAGGAACAAGATGGTGTATAAAGTAGACATTCTCCTTCCTTGGTTCTTGCTGTTTCCCGTTAATAAATAAATGGCCACATAAAAATAACACCAGATTCTAAATTATGTTAGATTTAAATCTAGAGTTTAGAAACCATATATTCTAAATTTGTAGAGTTCTATGCAAAGTTGGGATGGGGTTTAGCTCAGTCAGTACAGTGCCGCTCTACAGTCTCTGAGGTCCCAGGTTCAATTCCCAGCACCACAAAAATGGGAGAAGGACCTAGTTATCCACTCCCAAGGCAATCCCAAAGCAATCAGCCATTGAAAACCCTATGAGGGTCGCTTATGAGTCAGACACGACTCGACTGCATCTAACAACAACAATAACATGCAAGGTTAGCCTGCAGCCATATCACTGTGGTGTCCAATGCCTTCAGATCTCGGAAACTAAGCAGAGTCAGACCTGGTTAGTACTTGGATGGGAGTCTACTCGGGAACACCAGGTGCTGTAGGTTTGGGAGAAAGACCCAGCAGTCTGCTCCCAAAAAACAATCAGCCACTGAGAACCCAATGAATAGCAAAAAAGCACTAACAATACTGTTTCACCTGTTGTACATGGGGTCTCCATGAGTCAGACATGGACTCAAGGGCACCTACCAAGAACAACAATATGCAAGATTAGAGAACATTACTCATTTAATAAATAGTTATCTAATCCCTAACATGTATAAGCCATTGTTCTCAATCCTGGAGATATTGCAGTAATAAATCTCTTGAAGCTTAGGTTCTAATGAGAAGATATATTATTATTTAAAAATCACTTTTTAAAAATGGGACTTGCATTTTCAAATTATAGTCATTATTTTTCATATATGGTAGATCATTTTGGGTAAAATTACTCTCACGAGCTTTCCTGTACCTAATTACAGCCACTGAAACCAATGGTAAGATGAATTTGATGGTATCTGCCAGGTAGTTTATAACAAGAAATGAAATTTCTATTTCTCCATCATTTACATTTAGAAATGATAGTGCTATGTAAAACTCTATGGAAAAGTTTGTGAATACAAATTATTGATTCTAAACCCTTCTAAAAGATGCAGAGGCCACAGTCAGGAGAGGCACACTTCTGTAACTCCATGGGCCTTATAGGCCTTATATTGTTCTGTCGTGATTATCTTGTTCTCTTGATACCTCAATATCTAGAAAGAAATAAACCATTTTAATTTAGATATCATACCTACACATAAGCACTAGATTTCACTCTGGGTCAAATTAAAATTTGCCAACAAGCAATTCTCTGCACAAAAAAGTACTCAATAAATTTTCTGTAATAAACAAGTGAGGAAAATGTAGAAAAGGATTTGACTGTCTGGATAGAGTAAGGAAAATATTAGTTAGGCAGTAATTTTTACCTAACAGCTCTTATTCACCCTTTATTTACCAGAATTCCTGCCCAATTGGTCCTATTCTCCATGTTAAAAGATAAGACACAGATATGCACAAGAGTAGACATTCTTTAATATCACTATCTTTTCTTTAGCCTTTGGAATCTGTTGCTATATTTTAACATTTTTGAGTAAGCATAAGTTCACACATACATCTCACTTTAAAGGTGTTTTTCTTTTTGTTTGAAAGTGTTTGACATGCCAGTCCCTTAGGCATTCTAATCTGAAAAGTATTACTTGATTTTCCCATGAAGAGGATAATTACTCAGGACACAATTTAATAATTTCTCTGAGGTTAGGGTATGAAGTTCCAGGGGCTTAAGTGAAGAAATATGAACAATACATTATAAGCTTTTCATGGTACAGATTTGGAAAGACATGATATGTTGAGTTGAGGAAGGAGGCTACACACAGCAAAGATGCCAGTAACCCAAGCCATCTCACTGTCTCATAATCCCCTGTGCTCACAGTGGCACACCTGAGTACTCACTGGGCCACTGAATAGGGGTTTGAAATTTTGAACAAAAACACCAGTGTTTTTAATATTGAACATATTTTATTTTAATTTTATTTTTTAATAATTATTTTTTTCAAGGTTTTAGAGATCTAAGCAGATACATAAGGTCTGAAAAACCTAAAATTAGCATTTTTTCTATTCTTACTATAAAATTGTACACATACACTATAAAACTTTGTTGTTGTTGTTGTTGTTGTTGTTGTTGTTAGGTGCCATTGAGTCAGGTCTGATTCATAGCAACAGTAAGTACAACAAATGAAATAATCCTCAAAACTGGCCATGCCTGGCACTCTATCAGTGCTTCTCTTCTATGCACAGAGTTTTCAATGGCTGATTGGTTTTTGAGAGTGGGCTGCCAGGTCCTTCTCCCAAGCCTTTGGCACCCAGGCCAAACTTGGCCCAACCATGCTCAGTTTCTGAGATCTTATGGAATCAGATGCCAGAGTGACATGGCTTCAGGCATAAAAATTATAAGTAAGCAAAAGAAGGAAATTTAAATAATCTTGAATTACACCACTATGTTCATTCATTCTTTACTTTTGTTATTTATTTTGTCAGCTTTACTCCATTAGTAGACATATTTTATTTAAAAAGAGAATACAGCAGGACAGTTATATTGAAATTCCTTTTAAGATTTTCCTATCACAGAATAGAGAAGAAAGTTTTATTCACTTCTCAATCATTAGGATTATACCTTGAAAAAAGTGTAACACTTAATATGGTTTTATATGTGTTATCATAAGTCACCACTAATATGTTCATTTGAAAAGGGATATATCCTTTTTACATAACCACAAAATAAAATATTTGCATGTCAACTCATATAGTCATGGGATTTAAACTTTGAAAATTCTAATGCTATCATAGCCTAGGTAGACATCAGAGCAAGAAATAGGAAGAGCTCAGCATCATAATCTCAAGGACTAATTAAATTACTATACATTATGAGTAGTCACATTTTGGTATTAGATGTTGTGTAGTGGGTTACTAGGTTAGGAAGTGGGTAGATGGTAAGATTTAAATACACAGGCAGAGCACTGATATGAATATACCCACTCAAGTCTAATACAGATTGATATTTTTCATTAATTTTCAGTACTTCTCATATTAACTAGTGTCCATTTGTATTTTCTTTTTAATGAACTGTGCAGGATCTTTTAATTCAATAATATTTATCGCCAAATGTAAATCTTATATCTCCACTTATTTGTTTACTTCCACTATTCTAAATTAATAATTCTTCCCTATTACATTTTGGGTGGATCATGGGTACAGAGATTAGATTCCAATGTTGTTGTTGTTGTTGTTGTTAGTGTTGTCGAGTTGCTATCCGACTCATAGCGACCCTCATAGGGTTTTCAATGGCTGACTGTTTCGGGATTGCCTTGGGAGTGGATTGCCAGGTCCTTCTCCCATTTTTGTGGTGCTGGGAATTGAACTTGGGACCTCAGAGACTGCAGCGCAGCGCTCTACCAACTGAGCTAAATCCCAGCCTCAGATTCCAATAGAATGTCTTTATTTTTACAAACTGGACAGCACCAATTCTCAATTTCTTAGCAGCCTCTCAGCATGGACAGTTATGTGAGGAAACTCAAGGCAGTTGTCCCAAGCATCTTCCTGTCCTGCTCTTGTTGGTAGGAAAAAATGGAGGCACTGGGAGAGGAAGAAGAAGAAATGCTCTCCAGAAAGAATACCAGGGCCCTGCATTCAAAAGATTCACAAATGGAATCTATCTTTTAGGCTTCCATCAGAACTGGTTTGAAATAAACTAGCAGGAATAAAAGTGCAGTCAGGTACGGTGGTATACACCTATAAATCCTAGTGACTCAGGAGGCTGATGCAGGAGGATCTTGAGCTCAAGGCCAGAAGCACCCTGCGCATCTTAGCAAGACCATGATTCAAAATAAAAAATAAAAAATGAGCTGGAGATACAACTCAGTGGTAGCACTTCCCTAGATTACATGAGGCCATAGGTTCTACCTTCTGGTACTGGAAAAAAAAAAAAAGCTAAATCAAGCAAATTAACATATGCATTATTTCACATACTCCCCTTTTTTTGGTAAGAATATGTAAAAATTTATTTTGTCAGCAATTTTCAAGATTACAATACTTATTAGGAGGGTCTTATTATGTTACCTAGGCTGGTCTCTGGGCTGGGATTTAGCTCAGTTGGTAGAGCGCTGTGCTGCAGTCTCTGAGGTCCCGAGTTCGATTCCCAGCACCACAAAAATGGGAGAAGGACCTGGCAATCCACTCCCAAGGCAATCCCGAAACAGTCAGCCATTGAAAACCCTATGAGGGTCGCTATGAGTCGGATACCGACTCGAGGGCACCTAACAACAACAACAACAACAAGGCTGGTCTCTAAATTCAAGTTTGAGACTTAATCTCCCTAGTAGTTGGGACTACAAACATGGACCACCACATCTGGCTTGAATCTTAACATGTTATATTCTGCATATCACCTTATTGAAATTGCATTCGTCACTTTTGGGCTCATATTTTATTGTTGAAGTAACAAATATGTTGACTTGAAGAAAAATCGTGTCAATTTGTACTTCTTCACAAGATCAATTATTTTAAGATATTTGCAGACAATTTAATATTAGATATTAAATGATTTTCCTTGCAACTATGTAAATATTAAATTTTAACTATTATAAATATATCATTAAAATATAATTATTGTAAATATTATCCAATATTTAATATGTTGATCTTTATTAAGTATATAATTGACATGAAATAGATTTTTTAAATTAAAACTTAGATATATTTTTGACAACTTGAATTTATTTTTGGAGTATGAATATTTGACTAAAGTATCTCAAATCAGTT
Organism: Pedetes capensis; assembly: GCA_007922755.1. Classification (NCBI taxonomy): domain Eukaryota; kingdom Metazoa; phylum Chordata; class Mammalia; order Rodentia; family Pedetidae; genus Pedetes; species Pedetes capensis. The sequence goes on along the minus strand of VMDO01004801.1, from coordinate 68,297 downwards.
TCCACATTTTAAAGATATTTCCTAATTTATCAGAGTTACTAAAATTGTTTTGGATATGTCTGAATAGCTCATAATTCAATAAGGACACATTTTAAATACAGAGCATATGTTATCTGGGCTAAGCAATACTTCACATAAGAAACACCCTCTAAATTCTCTCTGAGACTAACAGCCAAGAATGGACAGCAAAATTATCTTCTCAGAGGAAAGAGCTGTTTATTAAAATGTATTTAATGTATGAACTGAAGAGCTAATTATGCATCCATTCTTCAGTGGCATTTTGGATGGCAGCTGTGTGGAAGCAAGGAGGATAATATTAATACAGTGTCTTGAACTAAATGAAAGCAAAAAGAATTTTTGTGCTGTATTCTAGGGCATTTGAGTGCCTCACTTCAAGTCAATTGCAGAACAAGAACATATTCATTTTATGATGAGGAGCTGGAATGATTATAATCCCAGCATGAAAATAAGTCCTGCATTGATTAATCCGTGAAAATAGCATAGGAAAATGAGGCCAACTGGCATTCATGCCAGCCATGTGATTCAAGAACAAAAATTGTCTGTTTTTAATAATATATAGAAACATGCATTTGGGAAAATTGATTTTACAAATGGAAATTAGTTTTCTAATATTGCCAAGAACTTGTTAGTCATTCAAAAAATAATGTATGCAATAATTTATTTATCCTGGGATTTATTAATATTGAAGTTATTATATAAAATACTGAGAAAATATCACTTTGAGTTATTTAATATTAATGTAGATTTTAAAACTTTATTTTTAATTGAATATAAGAAACCCTAGTTAAAGTATGCCTCCAAAGTACCTTAAAATATAGTTATGAAATTAATTTTAAAATAATAATTTTCTCTCTTACTATTTCAAAGCTTGCAATTAGTTGGTTATCTAATCCAATTAGACTTCATAGCAATTGCAGGTCATGTTGCATAGACAACATACAATCATAAAGAGTAGTGCCTTACTAGTTCATTGCTTGTATTGCTAATTTTAAGTTAGTTGTATTTTAAATTTCAATTCTGTTTTGAATTATGCATTCCTAAATTCGAAAGTTCTAGGCAAAACTGGAATCTGCTTAAACATATTATAGAGATTACTAAGCTTGATTAAGTGAGCTTTGAAAAAATAGTAATGGCTAGTTTCTACCCCAGATCAGCTGTGTCACAATTTTTGGAAACAAGAATGGCTCTCAGTATTATTTAAAATCTTCCTGGATGGTTCTACTGTAAGCTAAGGTTAAAAATGAGTTTTAAGTAGACATATGCATTTGTTGTTGTTGTTAGGTGCTGTCGAGTCGGTATCCGACTCATAGCAACCCTTTGTACAACAGGGGAAACACTATTGTCAGTGCTTCTCTGCTGTTCATAGGGTTTTCAATGGCAGATTGATTTTTGGGAGGGGGTTTCCAGGTCCTTCTCCCAAGCCTACAGCTTCTGGTGTTCCCAGGTGGTCTCCCATCCAGGTACTAACCAGGCCCGACCCTGCTTAGCTTCTGAGATCTGACGGGATCGGATGCCACAGGGCTGCAGCTGCAGGCGACATATACATAGGGGCAATGAAAAGTAGCCTATGGTCTTAATATGTAGTATCCTCACCCTGGTAATTATTGTTATAATTTTCTCACGAACAATAAAGCCAAATTATTCTTGAAAAACAGTTGCATTCTTAAACATAACACACCATATGCATTTATAACACTGAATATTTTGTAAACAAACATGGTGTCCTAGAACAGGGTATTTTAAATCTACTTTTAAAAAGCTGTAAGTTTAAGCGTGAGAAGTACAACTTCTTCCCTTTTGAAGAGTTGTGTTGAAGAGTTAAATCTCAAACTTGACCGTCTCTGAAATTTACTCAACAGATAGAGTCCACAAAAAATCATAGTCCACATGTATGTAACAATTCTCTTGTTGAGACAACAAAACAATTCAAAGGAAAGTTACTTTTATCATTTTCTTTTCTGCTGAGTTAATGGTACAGTCATTTTAACTAAGGAGGACAAGAAAGTTGAGTGATTTATTGTCAGAATATTGAGTGAACAGGACATGCACAATGAAGTGTATTCAATATGGTATAGATTTTATATTTGTTGTTGTTAGGTGCCATCAAGTCAGTGTCCAACTCATAGAGATCCTACATACAACAGGCGAGTCACTATTGTCAGTGCTTCTCTGCTATTCATAGGGTTTTCAATGGCTGATTATTTTTGGGGAGTGGGTCGCTGGGTCCTTCTCCCAAGTCTACAGCACTTAATGTTCCCAGGTGGTCTCCCATCCAAGCACTAACCAGACCTGACCCTGCTTAGCTTGCAAGATCTGAAGGATTGGGTGCCACAGTGGCATGGCTGCAGGCTCAGATTTTATATTTAGAATATAGAAAAAATCAGGCCTCCTCCTCCTCCTTTCCCTCCTCCTCCTCCTTTGCTTCTTCTTTGCTGGGCTAAGGATTCAACCCAGGGCTTTACTAGGGCAACTGCTCTATGACTGAGCTACATCCGCAGCCCTAAAGTACTGTTTTCAAAACACAAAGTACAGAATACAAAAACTATAAAACTGGGGAAAAAATTTCTTGCCCCCATAGAAGTATACTTGACAAGAAAATAAATATCCAGGGAATGAACCATCATAGAGGGTGTCATTATAATATTCTAGAGTTGGAAGAGATGTTTGTGCTTATTAAAATGTGTGCATTTTAATGCATGACAATGCATGACATTGGGATGCATGACAATGGGAAAGCCCTTTCTCTTACTATTTTTCAATATTTCAATATTTTTAAAGTTTTTTCATTGTCAAATAAATATTAAACACATTCAATGTGGAAAAGAAAATAAAAGAAGGCATGGATTAAAGAAAAAAGATTAATATACATTGTCCTAAAACAAATGTGCTACTTCATTTATCAAAAATGCCATTATTGAGGAATGACTCAATAGGGACTGATTGTGTCCACATACACACACATATGGACTGTTGAAAAACTGCACTGTTGCAAGGGGCTTATAATTATTGATGACCTATAACCCACTGTCTCTTTGTATTGAACAAATGCCTTAACCATAGAGATACCATGTTAAACTCTTAGTTCAGTTTGTAATGAGATGTTCCAGAAAAACAACTGTTGTACCCAGTGGCTCGACCCCAGAAAACTACTCCAAGACACAAACGGATCAAGAGCAGAAGGAAGCTTTAATAGACTGACCAATTGGCTGCCCCTAGCCCCGGGAGTGGACTTGGAGAGAACAGCAGCTCAGATCTGGTCAGTTTGGGTTTTATAGGGCAGTTTAAGGGGTGGGGGAGTACAATGTAAGTTTCTATTTTCCAGAGCTCAGCCCTTAACAAGAATTAACCAAATTTGACCTTTTACAAGGTTATTTTGCAACACCACTTGTTTCTTAATCCAGCCCTTCAGCAGGCACAGCCATCTTGTGACATAGCTAGCCTTATCAGCTTTTGTTGAGGGTTGGTTTTCAAGGAACCAGAGTGATTTTAAAGTGACCTTAGTCCTGCTCTCACACAACAACAATATCGATAACTAGAATAGTTAGGTCAGTCTCACTGGAGCCTGTGATTGTCTAGGAAAAACCAAGAAGTCCCTTCATGCTCACAGAAGTGCATAAGCAGGCAATAGACACCCCAGGAAGGCTTTACAGCATCCACTTCTGGTAGAGATAGGTCCAGATATACACAAAGAGATCAGATTCAGGGTGCTGAGAAGTTTGGAGAGCAAACAAAGAAATGGGGGGATGTCTGTAGTTAGGCCACACTTCACAACTTAAGGGCACAGTTCTACACAAAATTCTCTCACTCCATTTACTAATAATAAGTTTAGAGGAGCCTAGGCTACTCAGTTCTGACTAATTTTTGCCCTCACTACCCCTTCAGGTTTGAGAATTTTCCAGAACAACTTATAGAACCAAGGAAAGTTTTATAACTACAATTACAGTTTCATTGTCACAAAAGGGTAAAAAACAGAGCCAGCCAAAGGGAAAGGATCCAAACATGAAGCTTCCAACATTTTCTGGCCCACATTATCCTCCTGGATGTCAATGTGTAGTAATATGCAAAGTCTTGCTAACCATGAAGCTCCCACAAACTTAGTGTCTGGAGGTTTAATTGTGGTTTCACTATGCGATTAATGGAATCATCTCAATTCCTAGCCTCTTCCCCTCCTCAGTTGGGCTAATATAATATGGGCCACAGCCCAATCCCCCTAATGTCAAGGTGAGTCTTACTGACCACCCCCCATCTTCACTCATCTTGTTATTATAAATGATCAAGTGTGGTCCCAGGACTCACCATGAATAACAAAGGCACTTCAGTCACCTGGGGACATTTCAGGATTCAGAGGCTGCTTGTCAAAAAGCAGGGGCAAAGAATGTCTAAAATATTATTTACTTATTTATTTATTTAGGTACTTAGGTGTTGAACTCAGGCCCTTGCACATACTTTGCAAGTGCTCTACCACTGAACTGCATCCCCAGCCCATTTTTTATTTTATTTTTGAGTCAGTATCTTGCTAAGTTGCTCAGGCTGCCTCTGGTCTCCAACTTGCTATTCTTCTGCCTCCTCCTCCCAACTCAATGGGATTGCAGGCTTGTGCCACCACACTTGACCTAAAATGTGCATTATACAAGTTGTGAGAACCATTTATCAACCTGGGAATCACAGACAGAGAAGTTCATGCAGCAGGGTTAATATTTTGTGGAGCTTAAAGCCTGAGTTATTTTTTCCTAACTGCCATACTTAGTGTGTATCTGAGACCACACACTGGACTCATTTTGTTCTTATCCAAAAATAGGGGGTATAGGGAGACTAAAACTCTCAAGTAACTAGAAGTGGCACCTCCTTATCTATACAACTATGTCATCAAGCCTATCTTCTCCACTGAGTTGAAGAAAGCATTGGAATTCTGTGAGAAAAGAATTATATTACTTCATATTACCAATTTAGTCTCCCTTTTATCATTTCCCATATTATAAAGTCCTTACGTGTATTTCAAAAAGTATGTGGATGAATTTCTCAGGTTTTTGATTGACTAAGGATTTTACTTGACAAGAATGAAGATATTTTTTAGACTCAAATCAGACAATCTTCTACATTTTGTCCAATTGCCATTCACTATTTTGTTTTCTACCTTACATTTTAGAAATCCTTTCTCCAGCTGACTTCTTTGTCTCTTTTTTATTAAGATGAGATCTTAACTCCAAAAAAAGTAGACAGGTATGCTTAATTAAAAATATTCAGGACCACCGGCCTATGTTCCTGTATTATTTGGTAGCTGTGTGGTACTATTGCAGCAAAGTGAAAAACAAAATATTTACTGGGCGTGGTGGCACATACCTGTAATCCAAGCATTTGGAAGCCTGAGGCAAGAAGAGTGTGAATTCAAAGCCAGCCTGGGCTACATGGCCAGACCTAGTCAAAAAAACAAAAGCAAGCCATAAAGAGAGATATAGAAGAAAACAAATTAATTATGTAAAATATGTTCAAAATATGAAATTTGTCACTAAGTAATAGATGATAATTTGAATGAAATGGTACAGATGGAGTCAACTTATTACATATGCTAATGTACAAAAATATATAGGATAGAAGCCAAAACAAAGTAGGTAATTTTAAAATGCCACCACCACCAAGTGATTGAATTATGATTCTTCCTAACATTCCAAGTTGTGGCAGAATCACTTGGGAATGTAGAAGTTTGTAAAGGTCACCCATTGCTAGTTAACCTACCTGGAACACTGTTTAGTGCAGCCTGAAATTTATTGGACACTTTTTTACATTCCTAGAGTTCATAATCAAAAATAGCAATAATGCAAATCACTTAAGCTTAGACACAGAAGACAAAATTGTGAAACCAAATTATGATATAGAAATCAGTATGCACAGGAAAGAAGTTAGGGTATTAAACAATGATAAGCATAAAACTAGAAAAAAAAGAAAGGTAGCCCCAAGATTTCCATGCCTACCCTGAAAAGAAAAAATAGAAGATTATTTAATTATAAGGTGACAGACAAAACCCATCTGTAGTCACACACCTACATTCCATTGAGTGTAATAAAAATTAATAAAGAAATACCAACTACCAATTTGTTTGGTCACAGATGTATTTCAGGTGTTTACTGTCAAAGATTTATATATCTTACTTTATTGTAAATTATTCTTATATTTATATATGTATGAAATGTCTTAAAGAATTTAATCATTTATATTAACAGTAGGTACCACATTAAAATATTTATATTGGTTGGAGTTGTTGTGAAGTTTGGACTTTGAAGTTAGTTATTATTTATTTGTGTTATAGTTCAGGTGACCATTTGGAAACATATACCTTCAATAGCTACCTAGGGACATCACATAAGAACTAATTCAAAGAAAAAATGAATTTGAGTGCTCTTGAGGAAATTTTAGCATTTAAGACAAATTTTCCAGCAACCAAGAAATACTCTTCAAAAGTACCAAAAGAGCCTGCATGTTTCTGGTTTGTGGATCTCCTATCAGAAATCCTCATTATCATTCTTAAGACAAATCATAAAAGTGGCAAAAATAAAGCTAATCTATAAAGCTTTGCTGGTTATTAGAAGAAAATGTAAGCTTTCACTGAATTTATTAAGCAACAAGAGATTGTTCTGGTGCCAAAACTTAAGTAGCTGCCTAAAGATTAAGTGTTCAGTACTCTAAGCAAAGAGTCTTAAGGAGTATAGGGGAAAAGATGAGTTTAATTTTGTAAAAAGTTGGTATTGGGGTATCTGAGGAGAAGCCCCAGGGGCAGTTAAATGTGCACATCACTAATTCAGAATCATTTGTAACAATTCAAATATGTTATCAGCAGACTAAAAGACTTCAGGAAGGGCCTTTCAACAAGAAAGAGGCAGAACCAGAAATGAATTATGGTTCTGATTCCTGAGACTACATTTAAAGTTAAGGGGTAATTCTGAGGGAAGCCTGTGGCTTCTTTTACAGGGACAAAATGAACATGTAAAATATTTAAATATGGTATTCAATGAACTACCAAGTGCCTGACATGCATATCATATAATTCTAGAGTTGGGAACAGAGAATCCTTTGTTATTCTCTGAATGGATCCCAAGTGATATTATTTTTCTAACAGAGAATATCTAATTAAAAATTTGAAAGCATGCTAAAAGCAGTAAATGCATCCCAGAAGTTGACTGAATTTCCCAGAGCATAACTGATGGTGAACTGAAAGTCAACAATTTTTCTTGGAACATAACTCACCATGTTCATCTGTGGGAACAGATGCTGGTCACCCATATTTCTCCCTCAGCATGATTCTGTTATCTTCTGAATCTCAAAACGAAAAACTGTGCAATTACAAATAGTGGGAATATAAATTGTGCAGATGAAATGATTTAGCCATTTGGTTCCAAAATTACATAAGTTCTTTAAGATGCTTAGAACAGAGCAAATAACCCTACCTTTCACTTTGGACGAAGTGCTTTGCACCTTAACACATTCAAGCACCCTATGATCTTGTTAACAAAATTAAAACTACAATCTCACTTTTTTTAGTAATTAGTTGTTGTGGTAATTGTTAAATATTGTATAATTTAAGAGGAGCAAAATAAATTAGGTCCTGTTTTCTGGGGGGAAAAAAGCAAGAAGAAAAAGAAAAAGAAAGTACACAAGAATAACTTCCCTCAGAAAGGGGAGTGGAAAATAGTGAGACTATAAAACAGTTGTAGATAAAAACCCTGTGTTTAGGGTGGGTGTGGTAACACATATCTGTTATCTTAGTACTCCAGTACTCTGAAGATCGAGGCAGAAGGATTGTGAGTTTGAAGCCAGCCTGCTCTACACAGCAAGACTCTGTCTCAAGAGAGAAAAAAGTCTGTGTCTTCCTAATGACTAAACTTTATCATCTACAGTTTCCTCATCTTTAAACTGATTGTTGTTGTTAGGTGCCATAGAGTTGGGTCTGACATAGGGTTTTCAATGGCTGATTGTTTTCAGGATTGCTTTGGGAGTGAATTGCCCTATCCTTCTCCCATTTTTGTGGTGCTGAGTTTCAAACCCCAGTCCTCAGAGAATGCAGGGCAGCAGTCTACCAACTGAGCCAAACCCCATTCCAGTTAGTAGGGTGTTGCTCCACACTTTAAACTGAAGGCAACATTAATTTCTGTCTTTTAGGAAAATTGTGACTCCTTGCTGGTGATAAACATAAAATGCCTAGCATTGTCTTGGCACACTTTTGGGGGGTATGATGATAGTGAATTACAACAGCAAAATATTTAAACCTAACAAACTCTCATAACTATATACTTCAAAGGTGCTTTTAAATAGAATGATAGTCCTCAGAGAGATCAAAAAGTCACCTGAGAACAATAAACTGAGTGGCTCAGAGACAGAATGAATTTTAATCAACCATGTTGACATGCTCTTTTATGAGTTACAAACCAAAGACACAGAGCCATAATGATAGAGATTAACTTAGATTTCCCACTGTGTTAGTCAAACTTTTCCTTCCTGTGACAAATACCTGAGAGAAACTGTTTAAGGGCTCAGTTTCTGAAGTTTTAGTCCATGATCTATTGACTCCATTGCTTCTGGGCCCATGGTGCAGCAGCACATCATGGCAGAAGGGTGTCATAGAGAAATGCTGCTCACCTCCTGGTAAATGGCCGGAAAGGAGAGAGCTAGGAGCAGGGGAGGAAGAGATTAGGGACAGATGTATCTCTCCAGGGCATGCCCCCCAGTGACCTGCTTCTTTCAATCAGACCATACTTCCTAATTGTCCATTCAGCTATGAATTCATCAGTGGATTAATCCATTGATGAACTTAAAGCTCCGGGATCCAATCCCGTCTCAAAATCCCATCAGCTGGTTACCAAGCCTTTAAAACATGAGCCTTCTCATCGGACACTTTAAATCCAAACCACAAGGCCTAATTGCGTTTTTTTTTTTTATTTAATTGGCATACGTTTATGGTACAAAAGGATGGATTTCGTTATGGCATCCTCGTACATGTGTGCCATGTACTTTGTGCATATTCACCCCCTTTGCCCTCTCTTGTCCTACCCCCTCACTTGTCCCCTTTCTCCTCACATATACAGTCGTAGTTTTTGCATATTCATTTACAGTGTGCCGAAAATAGGGTAAGCTGCCTTCTTTTGTTATAATAGGTTTAAAACTTTTTTCTGAGATTCTTTTGCAGATTTCAGAAATACAAAGAGCTATCTAGGAGTAACAAAGTGTGAATATCATGGCTGTGCCCTTATGTTAATAATATACCTGGCATCCTTTCTGAATTGATTCTTAATATTAATTTTCTCTGAAAAATGACATTTTAAGCCCAATTCCTAGGGCTAGGCATGGTGGGTCTTACCTATAATCCCAGTGACTCAGGACGTGGCAGCAGCAGGATCACAAGTTTGAAGCCAGAGGCAGCCTGTGTAATTTAGCAAGACCCTGTCTCAAGATAAAAAAAATTAAAAGGGGCTGGAGGTGTAGCTCAATGGTAGAACACTTGCAACAGTAGCAACAGTATCCCCTGGAACTTGAGTTTAGCCCCTCAGCACCACAAAAATCAATCAATAAGTAAACAAACCTCCCAGAAACATGAACATTAAAAGTTTACTTTTAGCTGAATACTGTGGGAGTCTCAGTAGGCTAAGGCACCTAAGCTTGAGGCCAGAGGCAGCCTGTGCCACTTATCAAGAACTTATCTCTAAATTAAAAATTCTTTTAATTTTTAAAATGCGGGCCTTGGAGTGCAGCTCATTGAGCACTTACCTAGCGTGCCAAAGGCTCTTGGGTTCAACCTCCAAGTACTGAAAAAAATAAATAAAAGTTTACTTTTCCAGGTACTTAAATAATATCAACTTCTCCAAAATTGGCCTCTATTTGCTTCATGTTGGGAAAAACATGGAACATTAGAAACCTCAATGTTTAAAGTGCCTAGAACAGAGAACACAGCTTTACAACTTCAAAAATCATCTAGATTTTTCTTTGCCACTGTGAACATCCTTGAAAGTATCTACTTCCACTGCAGAAAGGAGAACAAACTGAGAATTGTACAATGCTTAATAGGCTTTTTTCTGCTGAGAGCAGAGCATCTGAGATGCAGAAACTTCTCAAGTCACTAGAGTAACATTTGGTGCATAAGAAGAATTACCTGGATAAGTTATACTATCAGGTAAAATGCCCCTCAGTGATGCTTATCAGCATGTAATGTAGATGTACTCTAGGTGTTCTGTAAATCTTGACTCATGGGGTTAAAAGCCAGGTTGTTAATAAAAAATAATAATTAAAAAACTACAAACACCAGAGAATAATTTTTAAAAGAAGTATCGATATATTTTACCTACTTGCAACATGACAACCTAATTGCTAAAAATGCCTCTCTTTTATTTTGCACACTTTGTTTTACATTACCCTTTTTGTTATAGTACTATTTCTTTATCTGTAGTTGACAAATATTTATGGTTTTCTTACTATTTATCTGCCACTGAAGAAGATCTCTCTTCTCATGGATCTTACAGTCTAGTTTAGAAACAAGGCCAGAAACAAGAGAAATTAAAGAGAGAGAATTGTCTAAGGTAGGTTAAATAGCACCTGTGTTCTTTCTGAGATTGTGATTTTCTCAGAAAATCTCTACTTTGAGATAATTTAATGTTAGAGTTCAATCTAAGTTCAACTGAATGATCAAAGTTAGTAGCTTTTGCCAACATTTTCTTAAAATATCAGTTTTAATTGTGTTGTAATCTACAAAATTTGATACTGGTTTTTCCCTGTGATCTCTTTAAGTCGCCTTAATTGTTCTCATATTCAAGACGTAGTACAGTGACCGGCACATAAGATCTCAGGAAAGAAAAAGTTATTGAATGATGCTCTATTATTATGCGATAAATATGGATTTATTTCATATTTTATATAATACATGATATCTTAAAGCCTGCAGCCATACCACTGTAGCATCAGATCCTGTCAGATCTCGGAAGCTAAGCAGGGTCTGGCCTGGTTAATACTTGGATGGGACACTGCCTGGGAACACCAGGTGCTGTAGGCTTGAGAAAGGATCTGGCAACCCACTCCCCCAAAACCATCAGCCATTGAAAACCCTATGAATAGCAGAGAAGCACTAACAATACTGTTTCATCTGTTATATGTAGGGCCAGTATGAGTCGGATACCAGCATGGTATCTTAAAATTTGAATTGAGAAGCCAAGAAATGGTTGCAATTTAATCAAGACACTGACCTTCTCTTTCTCTCATCTTAATTTGCTATTTTCAGAGCCACAATTCTGTAACCCACTCCAGAAATTTCAATTTGGCAGATAGTTATTTAACACCCTCTCTGAGGAGTAATTTATTTGCTCAGCTTACCTTCAGAGTCTAGCTAGTGTTTCTCATATGACAAAGATCTTAATACTAAGAGTATCTTACTTCCTTTCTCATTTTAAAAAAGGACATAGATGTTTTAAAATTTCACTCTCTGTAATGATTTTTTTTTTGTAAGTGGCATTCTGGACAACATCATGGGACTAGAAACAATTGGCCAGGAATCCAAAACTTGTAGGAAATCCCAAAGTACTTTAAATCCCTTCATTTGCTAAATAATAGAATCTCAAGAAATAAATGCATTCTAAGCACATTTCTGGGCCTTTAGATCTTTATATTTCAGAGAAACTCTATCATGTACACCTTATAATGTTTTGTCTCTCTTGGTATTTGGGTCTTTTCCAAGCTGAATATTCCATGGTTGACTCAGGTTAGAATCATTTGGATTCCTAAGAATCACTTGTATCTCTAATCACTTCTGTACTTACAGTAAAGAAATCCAGAAGCCTTAGTATCACTGTTGAGGGACAAAAGACTAGCTGATCATATAAAATGCAATGACACACTAGATAATGACATTGAAAAACATTAATTAAACCAGTACTCTCCAAGACTAATGTCAAGCACATAACTTTATTGAGAGAAACTAGCTGGTATAATGTGGTAATTTTAAATAGTGATTATATGTAAACATTTAATATGAGGAAAGATACAGATGAAGACAATTTTTCACAAAAAGAAATAATTTTTTCCTTATCTTTATTCACTATTGTTATTGATAACATGTACAATAATGAACCAAGATCTGAATTAAGTGAAATAAGTCCTTGATTTCCTGCTAATGTTAAGGAATCTAGGAAATTCTAAAACTCATTTTTGCCTGGGTAGTGATTCACTTTAGAATTTTTCATTTTCCTAGCCTTGAGCAAGGAAGAAAAATCATAATTTTACCGCACATAGAGAGAATCACAAAAGAGCACATTTTTGTACAATAAAATACAATGCTTCTGCACTTTTTGGTAAAGGGACTCCATTATAATTGTTTCATTAAATTTGGTAATAAAATACTTTTGGTACTTAGCTGATGGACCCTTTTGAATAGTAAATGTGATAATACTATAGTAAAAAAAAAAGATTTCTAGATATAGAGCTTTTAAAGATAATGTCAGATTTCTTCTGGTCAAATGTTACTACTTTTTTCAACATGTCATTGGAGGAAGCTCTCTCTCTCTCTCATAGTTCCCACATTCATTCATTCATCCTTTCCTTCATGCAATTTTTCATTGCATTCAATCCTTGCCATACATGGCATCTTTTCCAGGTACTAAAAATAGAACAGGGAACAGTGACACTTCCCATTCTAAAGATGGCCCAACAGTTAGGAAATTAAGAGTTTTAGTTCATCAATTAGCTGCTCAAGAGCTTTAGATAAAGTCTAGTAAATCCAAGACAATGAGTTATTAAGCAGGTTGGCCTTCTGGGGAAAGTCCCCAGGATTATGCCAGTTTATTTAATCAGGAGCATTCAGAATATAAGAAAGAACTCAAGATCTCTATTTCTGGGAAAAACTTGAAACCTATATTATCTCAGACACTAAACCCCATAGAGTATAATCGAGGAATCCATAAGATTCCACAGCTATTGGAGCAAGGAGTTGTATATTCATTTTGTTAAAAACTGTAATAAACTGGGCTAGATTTTAGCATACAAGTACATAAACACTGATGTATCCTTGATTATCTCACAGATAGAAGTAAACATTCATTTTATAGAAGGTTAAAGAAGCTACTTTCAAGCTTGCCAGCAAAGTCTGTTTACTTTTCTAATACATCAAAGACAGTTTTTATTTAGTTCCAATGAAATAAATACATGGAATTCTTCTACTTAAGAGTAAATTTCTGTCCACAAGGGAGCATGTCAAAAAGATCAACATTGACATTCTTCCTCCAAAAACATAACATGGACTAGAGCAGGTGTCTGAAGACCTTTTTTTATAAAAACCCAGACTATAAATCTTTAAGGCTTTGTAGGCAGTATAATCTGTGTCACAATGATTCAATTCTGCTTCTGTAGCATGAAAGCACCCATAGACAATATGTAAATAAGTAAATATGCTTGTGTTCCAGTAAAATTTTATTTAAAAAAGCAGGCAGCTGGGCAAGTTTCGCTCAGAGGCCATAGTTTGCCAATTCCTGACTTAAGTAAACCAGTATCCTGAGCAATGATAATATTTCTAATATTTATTTAGTTCCTCCCTCCTTCTTTCCATCCTATATGAAATGGGTATAAGCATTTGTCTTAAATAATAAAAAGGTACTTCTTCATTTATTACTAGGTGTCATTTGTAATAATAATGTCTTGATGGATATAGTATTAAAAACCAAATAGGTAATCACATATGCAATTTTTTCCATATTGGTAAACTTTTTATTATTTTTCTAAGCTTAACATTATTTCCCTTTGCCTTATAGTGAGTGCATTTTAAATTTTTCTTATCCTTTCTTAGTAATCTTTTTGAACTAATTCTTGGGAGCACTTGAACCATCCATGGACAAATGCCCTATATCAATTGCTCTCACTTTGTGGGGATTTTTCAGTTGATATTTCCATGTCTTCCACCTTTAATATCAGCTATGAATGTCAATATACCTCTATCTTTCTAGTGATCTCCTTCTTTATGGCCACACCTCCTTTCACCATAGACCTTTGCATAAAATCTACTCTCTATGAAGAACTGAGTTCTAATTGAAAGACCCAGATAATCTAGATTCTGGAATTGCATAAATTGTCAAAATAAACTCAATATTAAGTTCCTTTGGAGGGGAATTTCTTTCCTGGGCCATACTACTTAAAAGCTTGGATATTTCTTGTTTTTTGGCTAGGTTTCATAACATTGAGGTTAATGGAACTCAGTTTAACAGATGAGTGAAGAGTTTTCCTAGTACACCAAATATGCTTCAATGTTCTAAGTTGTTTAATTGGAAAAATTGATGTGAGAATTTTTTTTCTTTACTTACTACTCACTTTTTCTCTACTCAATTTCCTGCTTATTTCTCACTTTTTCTAATGCAGTTTAGAACAATGGATCTCAACTCTGGCCCACATGAGAATCATCTGGGGAAAATTTGAAAGATACTAAACCATATACCCCATTGGATATACCCCATAGAGTATTTCATCCATTGGTTTGTGGAACAGAGAATAAGAATTAGTTATTTGGGGTTTTGTTTGTTTGTTGTTTGTTTGCCTGCTTAAGATTCCTATGTGATTCTCAAGTTAATGAAGCCTGGTTTACTTATCCAATTTCTTTTAGAAGTCTGTATTCAAAGATTAAATGGGTAGATTACAGTAATAATCCTTTTTCTATTATGATTGAAATCTAACACATAACCAATGCACTCTTATCCAAAGACTTTTAACTTTTTAACTTTCTCTTCTTTGGAAAATATCATGGAAGTTTAATTTCAAGTGAATATATATATATATATGTATATATATTTATATTTCCCCGAGTTTCCCCGCACATTAAATATCCCATTCAACATGTAGCATTGCGTAGATTCACTTTATTGTTTTCACTCAAAGGAGTGCGTGGACTTCATTTGCGTAGTTTATAACAATATATATATATATGCATATATATATACATATATATATATATATATATATATATCCTCTCCATGTCTATCTACATCTTTATCTATATCCATATCATCTATACCCATCTATATACTTTTATCAATAATCTAATCATGTGAAAAATATAGTAAGGCTTTAGCTTTCAATTTTGGGATTTTTTCCCTTTTTCTTGGTTGACTATTGTGTTTAAAATGACTGTTTTTGTTCATTTGAAGTCATGTGTATGTTACTGTGTTTCTCTTGTTCATAGCACCAGAAGAATGGGCCACAACCCGCTCCAGCTTGAAGGCACCACCACCGAGGTCAGCCAGAGGGGGATACAGGGAGCACCCCTATGGTAGATATTGAAGGTCCTCCTCACCTGTGACCTCACCTCAAAGACAATTCATAGCCTGTGGTCTCCACATAAACAGCAACAAGACAAGTAATAGTCCTTTTTTGTTTGTTTGTTTTCTATTCTAGGGATAACTGCTCGTGATTATTCCTATATATTTCTTGTATTTCCCTCTATGCTGTTGGCGTGGCATTGACTCTAGTATTATTTTACAAAACAGATTGAAAAAGACATTGGCAAGCATAGTTTATAAACCATTCAGTAGGATGATATTCTCTTGGTTGTTTTTCATTGTTGTGTGTAATATTTTTTTTCTTTTTTCTGATTTTTGAAAAGAAAGAGCATGAGTCTGTTAACAGATTTTGAATTTCAACCAACTAGCAGAAACTTTGTTTAGGGTTGCTAAAAGGCTGTAATACAATTTTTGAACTAGTTGATAATAAAGTTGTAGA
Organism: Pedetes capensis; assembly: GCA_007922755.1. Lineage (NCBI taxonomy): Eukaryota > Metazoa > Chordata > Mammalia > Rodentia > Pedetidae > Pedetes > Pedetes capensis. The sequence continues at coordinate 52,550 of VMDO01004801.1, read as the reverse complement.
TAAGATGTTTTAACCTGTCTTTTAGTATCTGTTAGTTAGATGAAGATGTTCAATATTAAGTTTGTAAATTTAATTTTAAATGCTGGTTTAATGGGGTTGAAAACAAGTAGCTACTTTATGTATGTAGCTAACTGAATTTGTTCAGTGTTTTAACCTGTATTTGTTAAAAAAGAAAAAACACACACATAAAGTTCCATGTGTAAGCTTCTCTAAATAGGAAACCACAATTTGTCAAATATGTTTGCCATAATTTGTCAATAAAGCTGAAAACTTTTGTAAAAACTAAATTTGGAATTACTTGTTTTCTAGCTTTAAATGCCTGCTTTATTTCTTCTTCAAGAGATGCCTAAAATGTTTTCTATTTAAAAATTACAAAAATGAACCCAAGCCTGTTTTTAAGATATTTGTGTAATACTTAAAATGTATTAATAACTTATGGTTGTTAAATAATTTAAAAGTTAACAAACTAAACTGTTACATGAATCATGGTTAGTAAACACTAATGTATAACATGTTAATGGAAAAAATGGATTTAGAATAATAAATGGATTTTAAACTATCCTCTAAGCTTTATCTTGCTAAACACAAATTCTGATTGACTTGTTTGCATTAGCATGTCTCTCGTGAGAAAGAGTAATGGAGTATAAAGAGGTAAGATTACCACTTACCACTGTCTAAATGCCTAGTTCTTCAACCTTTGAGTTTCCCCGCACATTAAATATCCCATCCAACATGTAGCATTGCGTAGATTCACTTTATTGTTTTCACTCAAAGGAGTGCGTGGACTTCATTTGCGTAGTTTATAACAATTTGTTTTGACAAACAAATCATCAGTGTCACTGGCCAGTTGTTGCTATTCAACCTCAAAAACTTTATTTGTAATTTTCAGTGCTAAATATCACCGCCCTTGAAGGCAGTTTAGAGGGCTGATATTTCTTTTGAGACTATCAGACTTGATGGCTGATGATTATTAAGGAAATATGTCGCAGGACTCAAAGGATGACTAAACGTTAAACAGGTAACACTAATAGTAACTCTGTAATTTTGCCTATGCAACAGTAATGTTAAATATTCTCAGTTATTAAGTTCCTGATAGTTAAAAAAGTAAACCTACAAAAACATAACAAATAGGTCTATAGGTTATTAAAACAACTAATTAACATTAACTAGAGGCACCAAAATTATTTTACAATATATAACCCTCAAGGTAATAAACAGAACTAAAATTAACAATAATAGTAATGCAACTCTTGCTAACATCAAACGTAAGCTAAATTTTGATGGAAAAAAAGAAAGTGAAAGTCTTGATGGTAGGGACGAATACCAAAACTGTTAATCTTTTAAATATAGTTTTTTTGTTTATGGTGGCTTTTTGTCGATGTGATTGGTTTACTTTTTTGCTGCTAACCAGCTTAGGCATATTGCTGTTTCGTTTTTGCAGCTGGAGTTGCATGCTAATAGTTTTTGAAGTGTGTGTTTATCATCAACTAAAACTGTAAATATTTGCCTTTCACAAAATGTCTGGTTATATTTAATTTTCTTTTTCTATTCTTCCTCACTATTTCAGGTACCTACAAGTAAGGAACACATAATTGAATAACAGTTGTGATGGGCTAAGCAGGATGGAGGTAAGCTTATTTCTGTCTTCTTTACTAATGTGAAAGCATAATACAGCATGAAACTGTAGCCATGAGCTTAAACACTAAATGCTGCTTGTTGGAATACTGGAAAAGCTTAGATTGCTGTTAAGGAACTGTGTTATTTTTATCTTTAATATAAAAATTTGATTTGTTATTAACCTGGCTCTCTACATTTATTACAGAGCTTATCAAATGAGACATGAATTAGTTGTTAATCTTCAGCCCTTTTCTCTAGACTACTCTCCTATATACTATGGATGCTTAATTTGCATAGGAGTATTAACTTTTACTCTGAGAAATGAGAGAAGGAAATCATAATCACTGGCTAAGATAAAATGAAAAGGTACCCCATGACCAACTCCACACCTACATCCTGTCAATGAAAGTTAAATAAATTAACTAAAAATAACCATTATTTTCCCAATTTGTTCCACTGGCTTATCAAGAAACTCCTTATTTTTCATCTGCCATTTTAACTGATGTAGCAAATAGTTGTGCTGGCATTTAGCTAAGTTGTTAGAGTGCTGCTCTGTGCTCTCTGAGGCCCTGAATTCGATCCCCATCACCATAAAAACTAGAGAAGGACCTGGCTATCCAATCTGGAAACAATCCCCAATCAACAACTGAAAAACCTATGAATAGCAGAGAAGCACTGACATAGTGCTGGGCCTGGCAGAGTATCCTGGAGTGTTTCTTTCTGTTGTACATAGGGTTGGTGTGAGTCAGACCCAACTCAATGGCAACTAACAAGCAAATAATTACTGAGTGTCAAGCACTATTGAAAATTAAAACTTGATTTCTGTACATTAGGAGCTGAAAACATTAGCCAATAAACTTCAACCTGAAAAATGATACAAGGACGATTATGAAATCCACAAACTGACTGGATGATAAGAGATTTGAAATGACCTGGCCCAATGTTTTTTTGACTTTGCTTTGTTTTGTTGTTGTTTTGTACTGTTTTATTTTTTATTTTTTATTTTTATTTTTTTATTATTTATTTACTTTATTTTTATTTACTTATTTATTTTGCATTACTAGCAGACTAAACCCAAGGCCTCGTGCATATCTTGCAAGTTCTCTACCACTAGGCTGCACCTCCAGGCCCTTATTTTATTTTTTATTTTGAGACAGGGTCTTGCTAAGTTACACAGCTGGCCTCTGGCCTCCAATATGTGATCATCCTGACTCCACCTCCCAGGTGTCTGGGATTACAAGCATATGCCACCATGACCAGCTGACCTAGCATAACCTTAGAGAAAAAGTTTAAATACCCAAGTTTTGTCTTTCTGGTCCTGGTCCTCTTTTTACTACATAAACATCCATAATTCAAGTTGGCCTTAAGCCTTTGACTATTAATTACAAAACTCTTCAACACAATGAACAAAATAAGAATATGATTAGCAAAATAATTAGAATGCATAATATGAGTCTGTAAAATACCTTTTTGCAGCACATTCTTGATTTTCCATCAAATTTAGACACTCAAATTTTGACATATATATCCCAATGATAGTCCAAGGGTTTTTAAAGAAGTGCTGTGGGGGAGGTGGGAGAGAGCTGAGAGATTCCTAAAGGCGGTGGGAAGGACAGAGACTGAGGAAGCCATGATGGTAAACAGGAATGAAAGAAGAAAGCAGCACATCCACTCTGGGGGAAGAGAATAGGCTGTTGAGAAAACCTGGTCAACTCATGGAGTTGGAAAAGCTCAAGAAGTTTTTGGGAGGAAAATAGAAGGTCAGTAAGCCCTGATGGCCAGATTCATGAAGGTATACAAAGAATAGGAGCCTGGAAAGACAGGTTCAAGTCAGGTCCTGTGCTGTGTTGAATTGTTCAGATTTTATAGGAAAAGTAAGTGGAAGCTACTATAGGATTGAAGGAAAGAAGGAGAGCTATTCAGAAGAAAACTACCCCAAGAAAATAAGGTAAACTTTGAATTTAGTCAATTTTATAATTACTAGCCACCTCTTCATCTGTGATAGCTTTTTTCCTGAGATAGTTTTTCAAAATTCAAATTGTTAAAGTAACTCTCTAGTACTATATATGCTTCAACAAAAGGCCTTTTATATGCAGAATAAAAGATCAAAAGTGACAGTGAGAAACTCAAATTTTATTTATTAGTAATATTCTGAATCCAATTTGACTATTAAAAAGATTATTATCTTAATAATGCAAGAGAGAAAGAATTCCTGACTCACATATCCTTCTTAGTATTCCCCTTGACCTTTTCCAATTAGAATGCTTGATCAATTAATGAAAAAAAAAAAAACCTCAGCTATAGTTAGATACTATTTTGATATATTAATCCACCTGATGGGTTTTGTTTGTTATACTTATCTGATTGTTGCTGTGGTATCACAACCCCATGGCTCACTCATGCTTTCTGTGAAGGACTCAGATAGCTTTGGAACACAGAGCTGCTGTTTTTCTCAAGTGGAGCCTAGGGAGGCAAGGAGCCCCACAGAGCTTCCCCACACTACTATGAGTTGGCTGCAATCCTGGAGAAGGGAGATAGAATGTCTCACCATGCCCATAAGTTTAAAGCAAGAGCAGGTAAAGCAGCGACCCTCACACAGTCCCTCTGCAGAAAGGCAGAACTGTGCATTTGCATGGATATAAGCCAACAACGTGGAAAAGCTAGAAGACCTGTTGCTCCTTGTCACCACCTCCTCCAGAACTTAAATTCAGCTCAGGAAAGAAAGAAGGGAGAAAATAAATCCCTGAGTTGACAGAGGAACTCCCAATGTAAATTAATCTGAATTAGCTGAGATATTTTTTCCCCACCACACAGAATGGGGACTTGACTTTGAAATCAAGTTGAGGTATAGAAAAATATAATTATATATACATAGCAGAGTCATTTACTACATGACATTCCTGATTCTTAAATTAATCAGAATGTAATACAGTAAGTTTCTCTGGCAACAGGTAATGAAAATTTTTCTAAATTAGAATGAGAACCATTTAGTGAATGGTTGTATCAGGTTGGACATGTGTACAGTCCGAGGACGATCGCTTCTTGGGTTCAGAAATCTGGGCTGGATTCCTCTTGGATCCCTTCCTGTCATCATGCCTGCTCTCACTAATTTCAACATACTGTCTCTTAAAAATGGCAAACATTCTCTAGGTTGGCACCTTCCTCATGCAAGTGATACAAACTTGCATGACGCATTAAAGTTTTTAAATGATCTACATTCTATCTGCCTGCAGCTGTACCACTATGGCATCTGATCCCGTCAGATCTTAGAAGCTAAGCAAGGCGAGACCTGGTTAGTCTGTGGATAGCAGACCATCTGGGAACACCAAATGCTGTAGGCTTGGTAGAAGCAGCCAGCAGCCCACTCCCCATAAACAATCAGCCATTGAAAACCCTATGAATAGCAGAGAAGCACTGACAATAGGGTTCACCTGTTGCTGTGAATCAAACAGGACTCCACAGTACCTAACGACAGCAACAATAATCTATCTGGGCACATTCTTAAGTTTCTGTCTGCATGATCTATATATTCTTTCAGATAATGCAGTAACCCTTGGTCTAATGATGGTGTTATAACAATTGAAACTCACTAAAACATCAAAGTTTGGGCACTAAGTATTTTAAGTTGAAATAACATTAATAAGAAAGTTTTTATGCCTGCTAATATTTGTCCAACAAAAAGTTTTACTATACTCAAGTATGATTAAATTTGAATCAATTTGATGCCATTTAAGATCCCAAATAGTGCTTTTAGGTCTTACTTCTAATATCTGGATAATTTTCACTTTCATTTTATTAATGGAACTAAAGCCATTTAGCTTAATAACAATTGAAGTACTAATAGTTTTTAAGTGAAACTGTCACAAAATGACATATGAAAGGTTCTCAGAAATTCTTTAAAAGGAAACGATTGTTTAAAATATGCTATTAAAATATTATTCTTATTCCTTTAGCTCTTCACTTAAAAATATACAGGTTGATATTTTGAAAGCCCACATATGCCATTTAGAATACAACTTTCTATAACATTCTCTCTCTATGTCTATGGGTTCATCTAATATAGAAGTTTTTTTTTTTTTAAGGGAATACAGAACAGTAGTCAGAAATGTGAGTTAGCTGAATATTGTTTCAAGTATTAATCTGAAAGAACCTGTTACTGAAAATTTATTTGCCACTCTTGAATATGCCATGGGAAGGATTAATTTTACTGCAAAAACATCACAGTAAATAATTGCAAATATACAGTTATATGGTAGTTTATAAAGTTAATTACATAATTTATGTCAGGTATAAAGGTATAATGTTAATAATAATAACAATAATAATAGTGGACTTTTTCATTTTTTAAGAATACATGTCAGGCAAAACAGTATTGTAAATTTCACATAATGCACCTGTAATTCTTACCCTAAGGATGAAACAGCATACAATTATCCCCATCCTATGTAGGAAGAAGTAATTCCATACTGCTAATTAATAGTTGGGAGAAGGACATGGCAATCCATTCCTGAAGCAATCCTGAAACAATCAGCCAGTGAGAACCCTATGAGGGTCACTATGAGTCAGACTAGACTTGATGGTATCCAACAACAACAATTAGTAGTAATCTGCAGCTGTAGCACCCTAGCATCTGATCCCATCTGATCTTGGAAGCTGAACATCGTTGGGCTGATTAGTCTTTGGATGGCAGACTGCCTGGGAATGCCAGGTGCTACAGGCTAGGGAGAAGGACATGGAAACCCACTCCCAAAACAATCCACCATTGAAAACCCTATGCATAACAGAGAGGCACTGACAATATTGCTAGGCATGGCACAGTGTCAGGAATGTTTCACCTGCTGTACATAAAGTCATTATGAGGCAGACCCAACTCAAGGACACCTAATAACAACAACAACAATTAGTAGTAAAGCCAATAGTTTAAAAGAATGTTTGATAACCCATGTATTTTCCAAAGTTCTGTGGAGTGTCTCAACTTTGAATAAATTTGAATAAAAACATGGAAATCCAAGATAGCCTTAACGTAGCTAGTATTCTGTAGCAATATAATGAATATTCACTAAACATTATGGTAAAATTTTTTATTATGAAATATATTTTTACTTCGATCTTTCCTCAAGTTTTTCATTCTTCCAAATTCCTGACTCCATCATAGAAAAATATAGATGAAAAAATTTCATATTTGTCATAAAGCATGACTATAGTCTTTTGTAGAAAAAATGAATTCATTTATAATCTAAATTTCGTTTTGACATTTAAAAATAACACATGATTAAATAAGCATGAAAGCAATTTCAGGCTTGTGTTCTTCAATCAACAGATCAGAACACTGCTTTAAAGAATAAGGGTCAATTTCAAAACAGAAATATCTTTCTATAAGCCTATAAGTCATGTATGGAGAACACAAGTCAAAGTTCCAGCCAGTATTAATTTAAAAAGAAAAAGAAAAAGAGAAAGCATTTCTTGTTGCCAATGTAATGTATAATATTTGCCTGACCGTTCTAGTTTCCTATTTAATATTGAGTTAACAACAAAATGGCTGTTTTTGTAGACTGGCAGATTGCTACTCTCCTATATCTGTCATGAAGATTAATTTCGTAGAATCTTTATGTGTAATATATTAATTAGTACTCAAAAGATTATTTACAGTGGGGGAGTAAAGGTCACTGTACTTACTATGCCATTTTATGTTATCTCTCTTTTATGCTTTATTATGAAAAGAATTGAGAGAAAAGAGATGTCACTGGATGCCTTACCAACATCAGGATTACCTTGTTTTGCACAGACACAGACACACACACAAACACAGAATGAAGCACCTTAACACTTGGTAACTAATTACTAAGGGCTAATTTTGGTTAGCCTGCAGCCGTAGCCCTGTGGCATCCGATTGCGTCAGATCTCGGAAGCTAAGCAGGGTCGAGTCTGGTTAGTACCTGGATGGGAGACCGTCTGGGAACACCAGAAGCTGTAGACTTGGGAGAAGGACCTGGCAACCCTCTCCCAAAAATCAATCTGCCATTGAAAACCCTATGAACGAACAGCAGAGAAGCACTGACAATAGTGTTTCCCCTGTTGTACAGAGGGTCGCTATGAGTCGGATACCGACTCGACGGCACCTAACAACAACAATTTTGGTTAAGTTTCTGATGTACTATGTTTCATATTTCATGGTGGTATACAATGAATTACTCATTTCCAAGAGAAATTTAGAGGCAATTGGATCATATTTTTAGAAACTTTCTGGAGGCAAGTGCACCACTAGACACTGGTTTCCTATCACTTTAATGCCTCTTATGATGACCTCTCTCTCATTCTTTTTGTACCTCACATAGGTACACCATACATCCTATTTTCCATTCTTACAGTCTGCCTTTTTTTTTGATGTCAGAACATTCTTCAAGTTCTCCGATACCATCATGCCCCTCCCTTCCCAGTATCTTGTGTCCTTTTCTCAGCAACAAGGGAAGAGATAAGAGGACAAAGAGAAAGGCTTAGTTTCCCTGCTTGGGAGAAATGTCTATTCAGATATTTTGCCAATTTTTATTATTCTTTTCTTTAGTTTCCTAACTTAAATTTATTTTAATGGTACATAAAAACAGAATAAATTGTGCATATTAATGAAATATCCTATAATTTTTTGATACATTTATTAACTATATAATGTTTAAATCAACTTAAACATATCTGTCTCCTCAAACATTTATCTTTTCTTTATGATGAAAACACTCGATGTCTTTTCTTAATGCTTTTGGAAATGTATGCTACATTGTTATCTATAGTTACTCTCCTAGGAAACAGGACACCAGATCTTCTTGCTTCTGTCTAATTGTAATTTAGCACCCATTGATCATACTTCCCCCAAACTTTCCTCCATCTTCTTCTCCTCAGTCTCTGGTGAGGAGTCTCTGAACTATTATGAGATCAACCTTATTAGATCCCACACATGAGTGAGATCATTCAGTGTTTGTCTTTCTGTGCCTGGCTTATTTAATTTAGCATTTTGGTCTGTGTTTCCATCCATATTGTTGCAAATGATAGGATTTCATTCTTTATATGTCTAACTAGTATTCTATTATGCATTTGTACCACATTTTTATCTATTTCATCAGTTGATGGACCCTTAGATGTTTCTGTTTCTTAACTATCATGAATAGTGCTGCAGTGAACATGGGAGTGAAGATGCCTCTTCAATATACTGATTTCCTTTATGTACATACTCAGTAGTAGGGTTTCTGTATCATGTGTTGATTTTACTTTTAGTTTTTTTGAGGGAATTCCATACTTTTTTCCATATGACAGTGCTAATTTATATTCCTACCAACAGTGTGCATGGTTTCCTTTTTCTCAGTATCCTCTCCAGCACTTTTTATCTTTAGTCTTTTTTATTGTAGTCATTTTGACTGGAGTGAGGTGATATCTCATTGTGTTTTGATTTGCATTTTCCTGATGATTAATAATGTTGAGGATCCTGTCATGTACTTTTAGGGCATTTAGACAATAATTTCTAGAAGAAGTATTACCATACTCCTCTGAAGAACTTCCCTGAATCCTTTTATCATTATAACCTCTAAGAAAGTATGAATTGGTTTAACTTATTAAAATTATTAAATATTTATTAAATACTTATTTCTAATAAGCAAATTATTCTGATACAAATAACTATTAGAATAGGGCAGAACTGACAGTGAATTGGTATTTTTTGGAAGGGTCATATGTTTGTTTTATATTGTCTTCCTTTTTGTGATCGTATAAGTAACTCACTACGAGTCATATAAACTCAATGTAAAACTCAAAATTATAGAATGACTTCTCAGAAATTATTTTGTTACTGGATTGAATTATAGTCCTTCTAAATTCCTTCATCTTCTTTTCATTCATTTCTTCTTCCATTCCTCAACTTTTTACTACTTATTTACTTATTTTAAATGGGATACTAGTATATGAATTCATTTATTTGTTTATTTACTTATTTGTTTATTTATTTGGTTGCTGTGTGTTTTGTTTGTTTGTTTGTTTTTGAGACAGAATCTTGAGATGTAGCTCAGGCTGGCCTCAAACAGGCTAACATCCTACCTCAGCATAATGAGTGCTGAGATTGCAGGTGAACACCACTACCCTTGACTTTAAATAGATGCAGTTTTAATTTTTGGAAGTGAGCTGATGATGATGGGGGGGGTTGAAAAATAATACCCATTTCCATAAAGTTGATTTGTGTGTGGAGGATTACAGTTGTGGAGGATTTGTGTGTGGAGGATTACAGTTGTGGAGGATTAATAGACTGTGGAACTTGCCCACAGGACATGCTGTAGAATGTGAACAAAATTACTTTAACTTTTCCAGCTGTGGTTTCCTCATAGGTACAGTGGTGATATTGATAGTATGTACCTACAGGGTTACAAAGTAAAGTAAAATCAGGTAGATTAGTGTATTTCCTCCCTAAATTTAGTTCATATGCTCTCCAAGTTAGTTATTTTTTCTTGTCTAAAAATTTTAACTTTAAGATCTCTTAATAGTGTGTATCAAATGTGCAAACAAAAGTTTCAACCATAAAATATTCTTTTTATCCAAATCAATTTGTAGCTTAAACACTTTTAAAAAATATTCTTAATTTTAAGTTAATTTATTCATTAGAACAGTTATAAAACATTCTTCATTGTAATCATAAGCAATATATATTGAGTATCTTCACAAGAGGTATTGTAAGAGGTTTATATACAAGAATCTTTTTTATAAAAATGCTGTGTATGGAACCAGGAGCCATGGCACACTCTTGTAATCCCAAAAACTCAAGAGACAGAGGGAGGAAAATTAGGAGTTCAAGGCCAGTGACAAACTGTGCAATTTATCAAGGCCTTGTATTTAAAAAAAAAAAAGAAGAAGAAGAAGCGGCGTCAGTTTCCATGGCACAGAACTGTAACACCAGTAGCTCAGCAAGCTTAGGAAGGATTATCAGTTTGAGGCTAGAGGCAGGCTATGCACCTTAATGGGACTCTGTCTCAAAATAAAAAATAAAAAAAGAGGATGGGGATGCAGCACTTTCCCAGGATGCAGATGCCCCTGGATTCAACCCTGTAGTACCACAAAAATAAATAAATAAATAAATAAATAAATAAATAAATAAATAAATGAGAGCTGGAGTGCATCTCAGTGGTAGAGCACTTGCCTAGCATACTGAAAATCCTGGGTTCAACCCTGAGTACTGAAAAAAAAATTCTGTGTATATATTACTTATATTAAAATAAGTTTGAAATTCAAAGTGAGACTAACAATGATTTGGTATAATTTTGACAATAATAATAATAATGTAAATAAAAAGGCATTTGCAATAGTGGACTACATAATACATGTTACTGTATGAAGTATTTTGAAAAATTATTTTCTCAACAACTCTACATATGACATCATTGATACTGGCTCAAGATATTGCTGTTGCACAGTAACCCTAAGTTTCATGTGTTATCCCTGAATATATTTATTTGCCCATCTACTATTGACTAGATGAAGCTTATGTGTGTGTGTGTGTGTGTGTGTGTGTGTGTGTGTGTAGAATTTAGCCTTTATAGAGGCTAAGATTTCCTATGATCAAATGTGTAAAGCTTTAACAAAAATGAAAATGAGCTAGAAAATTATGTTTCTAAGAAATAGTCACGATTGCTTATTTGTTTACTGAGAACATGCTGTATTATATCAACTTGTCTCAATCTGTATGACTTCAAAAATAAGATGGAGTTTTTCATTTATTTTCTCTCATCCCATCAGATAATGCACATTATTGAAATGTATGTTATTCTTTATTATACTTAATAATATTCAAAAATGAAGGTGAACTTGAGAAAGAGAAACAAAGTAGAGTTGAAAAGGAAAACATTCTTTATCATCTAGAAGTCTGAAAAAGATCCACTAGTAGTGCTGAGGTAAAACAGGCAGCAAAATGAAAAACAAAAGGTAGACCACTACTTACATTCTGAAATGAATGAAATGTCTTAAGATTGAAAATTTCTCACAAATCACTATTATGTGCAACTTCTCACTTAAAGCAGTAACTTCAAAATATTTTAAAAATGCTTTCTCTTTACAGCAAGTATGGAATATCTCACCATTGGATATATTTTGAAATTCTATTGTCTGTCTCAAAACAATTTTTCTTTCTTTTTCTTTATTTCCTATCTTCCCCCTTTTCCTTTTTGAGACAGGATCTTGCCATTGCCCAGGCTGGCCTTGAACTCCTGGACTTAAACGATCCTCTTGCCTCAGCCTCCTACACAGGGAGGACTACAGCCATGTGCAACCACACCTAGAGCAGAACAATTATTGTCTTAGACCATTGCTCTTTCCTTTCAAGATTTTTTTACCTGTTTGGAAATTTTCTATATGTACAAACATTTTTACCAGCCTCTCACAGCATGTTTTTATTTTATTTTATTTCATTTCATTTTACTTTGCAGTAATGAGGGGATTACTCATTACTGTAGGGGCCTCCTACATGCTACATATGCACTCTACCACTGAGCTTCACCCTCAGCCCCATTTTTATTTTTTTACTTTGAGACAGAGGCTCACTAAGTTGTACAGACTTCCTCTGGCCTCAGACTTGTGATCCTCCTGCTTCAACATCCTGAATCCATGGGATTACAGGCATGAGCCAAGGCACACAACTAAATTCATGTTTATGGAGAATTACAAATATTGCACATCGTACATACATTTAGAATTTTTCAGAGATAATAAAGAATAGGATCACTAAACTTATGAATGCTAAGAATGTGCCCAAGTAATCTCACCACACTGCTCTATAATCATATTCATGTTTGAGAACTATCATCCTTCAATTTATGTATTATTGTTGTTGTTAGGTGCCAAGAGTCCTATAATTTGGTAAACTACACACTGCCAGTAAAAAATAGACCCTAATAGAAGGATGAATTTTATAAAGGTTCTCAACAAGAAGTCATTGTTTAATTGTTGTATTTATATTATTAGGAAACATTTAATATAGGATGTTATGAAAGGTTAATTACTAGTAAGTAAAACCTAATGACAAATTGATTTGATTTCTCAGAAGTTAGGATTGTTAATTAATTCTCTCAGGATTTAACTGTAAGTTACCTATATTTTACAAGTTATAGCCGAGTGACTTACTCAATCAAAATAGTTTTCCACTAATTCTACAATTTCAATATATCACCCCCAAAAAACGAATGCACGCGGCATAGTAATGATAACCTGTGACTAAAGGAAGTAAAGGCATAGTAATGATAACCTGTGACTAAAGGAAATAAGATCAAAAGGAAGTGATCACAGAATAATTTACAGCTAAACAATATTCAGTGGATGCCCAATAGTCTCCTAGGCTAAATACCATACACTGTTAATTGTTACGTGAGGAAAAATGGCATCAATGCAGCATCTGAATTTAAAGATGTCCGAAAAATATTTTAAGAAAGAACAGCCAGATTTTACCTTTCTATAGGAAAATTGAAGCTATCTTAGGAAAACATTTAACATGCTTTTTATCTGAACTAATATATTGGTCCAAGTGGATGGGAGGTATTTATCAAATTTAACTAAATGAAGAAATTTCTATCAATTTGCCTCTATCTTTTTCTAGTCATAATAATCCTTATGTACAAACTATAATTTATACAAATTATCAATAGATTTGTATGTAAAATGATAATATTTTGTATGACATTACATATAAACCTATGTACAGTTATATATGTGTGTGTGTGTATACACACACACACATGTGTTGTTAGGTGCTGTCGGGTCAATCCCAACTCATAGAGACTCTGCGTACAACAGATGAAACACTCCTCCATGCTCTACTGTGCCTGGTACTATATCAATGCTTCTCTGCTATTCAAAGGGTTTTCAATGGCTGATTGTTTTTTTCAAGTGGGTTGCCAAGTGCTTCTCCGAAGCCTGCAGCGTCCAGTATTCCCAGGTGGTCTCCCATCCAAGTACTAACCAGGCCTGACCCTGATTAGCTTCCAAGACCTAACAAGATTTGATGCCAATGTGGTACAGCTGCAGACATACCTGCATGCGTACAGGGATGTACACACACACACACACACACACACACACACACACACACACACAGGCCTTAATACCTTTAAAAACTTTTAAGATAATATTGAAGAGATTTTCTTCTAGTAATAAAGCAAGGCAAATTTTTTTTATCCTCATTTTAAAGAAAACAAGATTTCACATGGTTAGCAGGTTCTCTCCCTGATAATGAACCTTGTAACTGTTGTAAATGATAATGTACTATAGAAGAGAAAATGATCAAGGTTGAATGATTGAATGAAAGATAAAACTACCTGTGTGCAGTAATTACTATACATCTTTTAATAAAGCACTTTCCAAGTTAACAAAAAGCATTGAGATTATTTTCCTATATGTAAACATTTACTCATAACCTTAATAACTGATGTTTGCATGCCCACTAAAAGCATGCCATAATATTGAATATTTTAAAAACAATGTATTACTGTTAGATGTATATGAGATTATTAAAACTCTGGTGCCTAATATAAAAAAGGTATGCGAATTTATAATATATAAATTAATTATTAATTTTTTTCTGATTTTAGCTAGGAGGGAATGGAATTGAAATTGTTAAGCCAGGCAGGGAGTCATAAGCCTGCTATCTCAGCATTCAGGAGGCTGAGGCAGGAGGACCACTGCAAGTCTGGAGCCAGCATGAAGTACACAGCTACTTCCAGGGTGACTGGGGCTGCATAACAAGACCTTGCTCAAAAAACAAAGTATAAAACATGGAGAAATAAATGCAAATATTGTAATTTTGATTTAAAGTATAATCCCATCACGACTCTTATTTCCCTAGCATCTATAAAAGAAAGAAAATTGGGCTATTATTCTACCACCAAATACGAATTCATATAATTTTGACCATTATTTCTTATGCTTCCATCTTTAAAAAAAAATGCTTTATGACTACTGGATAATTGAACTGTGTAAATATCTTGTTGTTGTTGTTGTTAGGTGCCGTTGACTCATAGTGACCCTCTGTACAACAGGGGAAACACTATTGTCAGTGCTTCTCTGCTGTTCATAGGGTTTTCAATGGCAGATTGATTTTTGGGAGGGGGTTGCCAGTTCCTTCTCCCAAGCCTACAGCTTCTGGTGTTGCCAGGCAGTCTCTCATCCAGGTACTAACCAGGCCTGACCCTGCTTAGCTTCCAAGATCTGACGGGATCGGATGCCACAGGGCTATAGCTGCAGGCGTGTAAATGTCTTATGAGTTTTAAAGTCGAATTTTGGTTTGATTTGCAAACAACAGAAAATCCACAGCAATTTCCTCATTGTAAACCAAGAACTTGTTTTTTAGGAACAGATCCCAGAAGGTGTTAGCTTAAATTAAACATATTATCAGTTGATCTTAATTTAATTTACTAAACAATTTCATTTAGCAGTCCAGAGACCTGAGTTCCTTCCATGAAAGTGTAGTGATCTGGAAGTATTCTGCTATTTGGCCAATTTGTTTCTGTCTGCCTTTATCATTAAATGGCATTACAAGAACCCAGAAAAACCTATTTGTCATAAACCCACTACTGAAAGACTACATGGCAAATCAATACAGGTTTTACTATTTTTCAATTAATTTGCTGTATTACATTTTGTGAGAAATGTAGTTCCTTTTCTAATATAAAGGGAGCAAAAATAAGTGTCTCAGGGTTACTCTATTTCCAGGTCAAATTTCATTCCTTAATTTGGCATGAGTTCTTGAATTTTTATTCCTATGGTCCTATAGCTTGACTGAGCTATGCACTTCAGAGTCTGGTGGTCTCAGAACCTCAGATTACTGGTTAACTGCTGAGATCAGGAAATGTACATTTGTGACACATGAGCTGCAAATGGTGAAACAAATACATATATTTGGTGATGAGATGATCCGACCACATATGACTCACCCCCACTGTGGGATAAAGAATGGTCTAGGAACACAGTATAAATGAAATAAGAATTTAACCTCAATGAAGCATTTTTAACGTACTTAGAGTGTTTATAGCGCATGTATTTACTTATAAAGATAAATTATTTTATCATGTTATTGGTAAATATCTAATGAAACATTATTTCCTTCTCTTCTGAGGCTGGATTTGTTTCTAGAAATATGAAGATATATGTTCTATGTATTTTGTATATAATTATGTAATTAGATACCATTTATTATTTAATCAGACTTTGTTTCACTAGGAAAGTGTATTTTGTCTTGCAAAATAGTTGTGGGTGATAATATTAATGTGTTAGAGCTATAATCAGTCAATTTTATAGACTTATCAAATAGAAGAAATGACATATACCTCATTTTTCAAATGATTTATATGCATAACATATTATTTTTAATAAGACCGTAGATTATATCAAAAATTATTCAATTTACCAAACTATTGGTTTGAATTTATAGTAGTTACTACTTTTTACTTCCCTTGAATATAAAAATAGACAAGAAGATAGGATATGAGGATAGAAATTTTAGGTAGGACCAGACATAGTCTGTTACTATATTCTTGATGACTATGTATTATGAAATTTAATTTCAAAATCAAATTATTAGAGCAAAAATAAGTTATGAAGCCAGCTGTGGTAGCATAAGCCTATAATCCCAGCACTCAGGAGGCTAAGGCAGAAAGATTATGAGTTCAAGTCCAGCCAGGGCTATATAATGAGTTCAAGGCCAGCCTACACTATATAGCAAGAACCCCCCCCCAAAAAAAAAACTCTGAATAATCTATATGATTAAAAATATGAACAAAACAATATTTTTCTTATATAGCATAAAATATTGATTTTATACCATTTGTACTGCTGAGTATACTTGTTTCTTCTAATAATACTCAGATCTTACAAGTACTTAAATAAATGAATGAGACAAGATTCCTAACTCAGACCTAAATGGAACATTATTTGTGTAAATTTTCTGTTTTCTGTATCAGATGCTTACCACACCTCCAATTTTATTGCTTAGGTTGTTTTAAAAATCTTTTTTCCAATTTTTAAATAAAGTACATAGCAGAGAAGCACTGACAATAGTGTCAGGCATGGCACAGTATCAGAGAGCATTTTGTTCTGTTGTTCATATGGTTGCTGTGAGTTGGACCTAACTCAACAGCACCTAACAGCAGCTAAACTAATCATCTATACAAAATATGTCATTTACCAAAATTAGCCAATTTTCAACTCTCTTTTCCACTTTGCCTTTGCAGAGAGGGTAAGCATTACATGCAAGTGATGCAATCCTCTTTTCAAAATACAGTGATACTGTGGCACTTGAGTACAGTCCATTCTAGAAGGCTGGTCAAGTGCTGATCAGTTTTTTCCCATAAGAAATAAGGTAAATGTATTTATTAGTTCCAGGACCATAACTAATGGCTAATTCAGACACACATATGCCACGCATATACTTAGCAGTAAGTTCTTTTTTAATTCAGTTGTTGTTGATTGAGGTCCAAAATGTTTGAGCATGGAGCAGTTCAAATGCTGAGGTACCACTGAATACCCTTAGTTTTGGACTAGTAGACAAAACATATAACATAAAACACTTAAAATTTTCTAAATAGTTTTGGCTACATTTAATACCAATAATATATATCTCATATTAACATAATTATTCCCAAATCTTATTTCTAGAGTATTTCCTAACACAGTTTATTCTACTTTAATTTTTGACATGTAAAAATCAGATATAAAATAACTAGGGTAACATACTGTTGATTTTTAATTGGAGGTAAGATTGAGAATTTCTTATTTCATTCATAATCAGTTTATGAAATTCCCACTGAACATGTTCAGACTTTATGTCACTTGTTACTTGCTCAATAGCTTCAAAAATGGACTAGACACAAATTAGAATGTGAATTATTAGGAACTGGGGTGTGGTGGTGCATACCTGTAATCCCAGTGATTAAGGAGACAGAGCCAAGAGGATCTCAAGTTTGAGACCAAAGGCAGACTGCATAATTTAGCAAGAGTCTGGCTCAAAAATGAAAAATGAAAAATTGGCTAATGGGGCATCCCAGTGCTAGAGCACTTGCAAAGAATGTTCAAGACCTTGGGTTCAACCCCTAAGTACCACACACATAAGAAAGAACAGGAGGAGGAGGAAGAGGGGGAGGAGGAGGAGGAATTATTTACTAACAATATATGGAATTGTTGTTAGGTGCCAGAGTCGGGTCCTACTCATAGCAATCCTATGTACAACAGAATGAAACACTCTCTGACACTGTGCCATGCCCAGCACTATGGCAATGCTTCTCTGCTATTCATAAGGTTTTCAATGGCTGATTGTTTTCAGGAATGGAATGCTAGGTCCTTTTCCCATTTTTGCAATGCTGGGGATAGAAACCTGGGCCTCAGAGAGCAGTACTCTACCAACTGAGCCAAACCCCAGACTAATATGTGGAATTAGAAAATGTATATTCAGTGAGGGAGAAGGGCCTGGCAATCCACTCCCAAGGCAATCCCGAAACAGTCAGCCATTGAAAACCCTATGAGGTCGCTATGAGTCAGATACCGACTCGACGGCACCACCACCACCATATTCAGTGAAGTTACAACAACTTTTTTTCCCCAGTACTGGAAGTTGAACCTAGGGCCATTTGTTTACTTTTTGGAACAGGGTCTCACTAAATTATGCAGACTGCCTCTGGTCTTGAACTTGCAATCCTCCTGCCTCTGCCTCTGGAGTTGCTGGGATTACAGGCGTGCTCCACTGCTCCTGGCCAAAATTTGCTTTAATCTCAAATAATATATTTTGAAATCACAGTAAAAGTAAGCCAGATGCTCAGCTAAAATCTTTTTTAATGTGCTGTAGTACCATAGAGCTACCTTTATTTATTATAAATTATAAAATTATTGAACTAATCAAATTCAAATCAATTCAACTGCATGTGTTTCAGTAAGCGTGTTTATGGACTGCAAAATGAAATACAAAAATAAAGGGCTCATTGCCCTATAATCAAAAGCAGTCAGGTTTAAACTTCAACTAACCAGGTACATGGTAGGTTTGTCATTTCTGCGTTATGTTCTTAGTGGGATATTGTCAAGAACATTTGACATCTCTTAAACTTGCATGTCATTTGTCCCTCTTTATGAACCTCATGTTGATGTGTTAAACCACAGGACAGGAAGAAGAGGACAGCAACAATTCTATTAAAATATACCAGGGGTGCCAAAGATAGTATACACATTTTAAGAGATGTCAGCTGTGCACTACTTTTTAAATTCAAATTATGGTAGCAGTATGTAGTATGACATTTGCTCAAAAAATGGTGTTGTTAATAAAATGAATGCTGCCACCATGAGCAGGCAGGACAGTCAAAGAAAATGGCAGAAGCACAGTTGTAGTTTAAGGATTGCAAGAAGAAGTAGTATTTGAAAGTCAAGAATGTGTGGGAGTAGAACAACAATGGAGGCATGAGTAAACAACAGAACCTCCGACACACCTAACAAGTGCAAGTATTCATAAGTCTGACATGCATGGTACTGTGTGTGATGTGCACAAGGGAAGATCTGGGAGGCCTCACTCAGAAACAGGTCCAGCTTCTTCTGCTATGGTAACCACTTTGAACATATCTTAAGTACAAAAGTCAAAGATGACTTGTATTCATCTCTTGTTATCAGTATATATTGAGTATTACGGTTTTAGTACAGTTTTTCTTTTCTTAAAATTTGTATACATTTTGGCACCCTCTGTATATACAATGGCATTTGTAAGTACCATACAAGATGTGAAAGGATCCTTAGTTTCCAAAAAAAGAAGCGTGTGCTCTCTTTTCTTCATTCTTCATTGTTGTTTTCATTGTTCTCATTTTGTTTTGTTTTCCCTGTGTATAATGATGTCTGACTAATTTTGGACAATTGTTGTTAGGTGCCATCGAGTCATATCTGACTGAAAGCAACCTTGGTAGGGTTTTCAACGGCTGATTGTTTTGGGATTGCCTCGAGAGTGGATTGCAAGTTGTTCTCCCATATTTGGGACAGTAAGAGATATTAATTCACTGCCCTAGTGTTGGAGACATCAAGGATCTTTTATTAGGATGAATAACAGTAGATGAAGATGATACTGCTTTATCCAAATAACAAAAGCCAGAAATATTTTCTCATATATTTAAGAATGCCAATATTTCAGGGAGGATATGTTTCAATAACTTTATAAAACCTCTTCCAAAGGAAGAGTGTTGAATTAACATGTCATCCAGTCAACTAGTGCTTTAACGGTGCTAAGTTTTATAAGTTGAGATAACAGTGGTATTACAAGTAAAGAAAACAATTGAAACAGAGAAACTGAGCCTCTTTGGTATAATAAAATGAATTTCACCTTTGAATTTATCTCACCCTGCCATGTCTATTCTAACCCCATTTTGAGCTTCAATATCAAAGAAGCAAGAGTCAAGTTATATAGATCATTTTCTTCCAAAGATTTGATTTTTCTTTCATTCCCACACGAAGGTAAGATTTTTAATATTGATACATGTTCCCTTTATGTTCCCTTGCATTTAGTGTGAGAGCCTATAAAATTCCTGGGGATTTTTAACAATAGCTAAAGTCCCATTAAGCTTAATTCTCTTTTTTAAAAAAATCTCCTGTCTCTTTATTTATTGTGTTTGATATTATTTGCTTCCTTGCTTGTTTGTTTGGTACTGAGGGATTGAACCCAGGGCTTCATGTATGGTTTGCAAGTGCTCTACCACTGAGCTGCAACCTCAGTCTATATTTTACTTTTTTAAATTTTGAGACAAGTTCTCACTAAGTTACACAGGCTGCTTCTGACCTCAAACTTGTGCTCTTCCTGCTTTTACCTCCTGAGTCACTGGAATTACTCATGCTGTGGCATGAGCCACAGTACCCACCTTTTCAGTATTTCATTTATGGGATACAGAATGATAATTCAGTTGCTATATACAGTGTGCAGTTACTAAGAGTTGTTGACACTTCCATCTTAAACATCATACAAAAACTTTTTGATTAACATCTAACTGTAATTGTAGATATTTGTGAGGCATAGTCTGATTTTTTTTTAAATTCCATAAAGTATAGTGAGATTCATTATGGGATTTTCATAGAGTTGCATCCTGTATTTTGTACTTGTGCAAATGACTTCTTAGTGTGTATTCATCAGATAATTCAGGGTATAAAAGTAGCATGTAAACATTAATCGAACAGCCACTAATTAGATTGTTTTCGGTTGATAGAGGACATAAAGCATCATACACTGTGGTGGTAAACAGGTCTTATGATGCACCTGCCACTGAATATACTACTACCAGACTTAGACTAGTTTCACCTTACAAAATAGTAGTCAACAGTAGTCAGAAGCCTATTCAAGTCATAGGAAGTTGTATTTTTCCTGTTGAGTCTTAGCTCCTTATAAATATTGTCATGTACCCTATGCCAATGGCAAAGAGTACTGGCTGTCATTAACTTCATTCATGCTCACAAAAAACTTCCTTGGGAGAGACTGATCACACCTAAATACTGTGTAAAGTTAAACTCTTTTTCTTCAACACAGAATGTAAAAGCCTTTAAAAATAAAAGGTGAGGTGTATAATTTATTTTGTTTTGAGTCTCTTTGACACCTTCTATTGTTGTTAAATTTGCCATGAGGTGGAATGACATTCCCTACAAGAATGTCTGATAGATGCCTATGTATGTGATGGTATCACGCTTTTCAGTCATTTTGCTTGTCTGGGACTACAGGTGAAATGTATGATAGATAGAACACCCAAAAGCTGCAATAAATTTGACACTGATTGTTTAGATGTTCAGTGTTTTTTAGGAGTGAGGTGAGGCCCTTCATACATTTGTGATTCCATTTATGAATCCTGCTTACAAGATAGATAAGGAATACTTCATTATAAGCCCAAATACAGGAAGCAGCTTTTTGCATCAAAGTTTAAACTAAGTAGGACATTAATGTCAAATAAGTGAGAAACTCTTTCACTTTTATTTTACATTGTAGCAGCATAACAGTAACATCCTGATTCTCATATACATGTGGTTTTTATATGTCACCAGAATTTAATTTACTAAATTATATAGTAAAAAACACAACCAAAGTCAACCAACGAGGAAATATATTTTGTTGAGAATGTGATGAATGTTGGAACTATTTCTGATAATAACGAAAGTGGAGGACAAAAAGTTCCTGCAAAAAGAAGAAATGTCACCCACCATTTGTGATAGATCTTTATAGAGCCTTTATCTAAAGAGTCACTGGAGACATCCTTCCAAGTTATGTCTTTTTGTATTAGAGAGAGAGAAAAGTTCAGTTTTTTTATGAAAGGACCAATATATAGAAACATCCAATAAAAATTTTTGGATGTTAAGGGATATAAGGTGAAACAGAACATGATGGATTAGGACCAAGATTATTTGTTCCCTCCTGAAATTTTAATTTGTTCTAGTTAACAAAAAAAAAAAAAGAAAAGAAAAGAAAGGAATGTATGACTAGATGGGTGGTGAGAGATATAGACAGTTCAAAGAGATATTTCCATTTTCTTCTTTATATACCTTTGTATTAAAAAGGAATTTATTTAAAGAACATGAATTACAGAGTATATGTTTGCTTAGTGAGACAAGAAGTTGTGTAAGATATTTCAGGAGGCTTTTTCTTAAAATTACTTAAATAAATTTTTTAAAATATCAAAATGCTTTCCTTAGTACCTGACTTTCAGAAAGACCTTAGGAAATACTTGAGATAAGTTTTAATCATGTTATCAGTACTATAGAAACCCCATGCCTCCTATTTTGTCTAAAAAGAATAAGAAGGCAGCAGCTTACTTTTGTGCTTATTGGAATAATCTGACCAATCTCTCCAAACTTTTCCGATGGTGGTCCATGTGAGCTCTCATGCAAAACATAACCTTCCTTGAGGCTTTTACTTTCAGCTAGAAAACATGTTGTAGATACAGTGCCCATGTGTCCTAGCCTATACCTGTTATTTCAGAATAACTGTGGATAACACTACTTTTACATCCAGATGTGTTTCAGTATGAATGAGAAGTTATGGTAGGCTTATCTATGAGCAATAATGAAATGCTAATGATAATAAATTTTATTGGATGCTTGCTATTGGTTAGAGAATTTAAAATCCTTTCAGATATAATGAATTCTTCATGATAACCCAATGACACAGGAGCTGTGAATGTAGTTCAGTGGTAGTGCTTGCCTAACATGCAGAAGGTTCTGGGTTCCATCCCCAATACTGCCAAAAAACAAAACAAAACAATGAGAGAGGTATTTTACTATCTCCACTTTACATCTGAGGAAACAGAGTTAGAAAGGTCAAACAGCATGACCTGCTCTCATAGTGGGCAATCCTTGATACAGGCAAAAGTCTGACTGTATCACAACATATGAAAGAGAAGGTGTGCTACCTTCCTATTTGCTGACCAATGTAATTTACTTCATTTTAATATATTCAGATATTATCAACAGTTCTAATTTGTTATTACTCTTGGCTACTACAACTGTATTTCATAAGGACTATTCTTTTTAAGACTCAGGAAAACACTGAACTAAACTATAACTCAGCAAGGCTATAGGTGAAGGTGTTGTTGTTGTTGTTGTTGTTGTTAGGTGCCGTCAAGTTGGTATCTGACTCATAGCAACCCTACATGCAACAGGTGAAACACTATTGTCAGTGCTTCTCTGCTGTTCCTAGGGTTTTCAATGGCGGGTTGATTTTTGGGAGTGGGTTGCCGGGTTCTTTTCCCAAGCCTACAGTATCTGGTGTTCCCAGGCAGTCTCCCATCCAAATACTAACCAGGCTTAGCTTCTGAGACCTGACAGGATTGGATGCCACAGGGCTACGGCTGCAGGCAGTTGAAGGTGCTAATATCATTATACTAATGACAGTGATTTGTTGAGTGCCTTGTTTATGCCCAGCACCGTACATGAGATTTGCCTTGTGTTGTACAACTGACACTTAAATAGCTCTGCAAGGTAGAATGTTTGAAATCCATGGATATTTATGAATTGTTTTAGTTATTAGTCCTAAATTGGCTAATAGGTTAAAAAAGAAGATTGAGGGATTAAATCATGTCAGCAGGCTTCATCAGCTCTGATCATTCTATACTGAGATGTCTGGGAGTAGTAACTGATTATTAGAATAGAACACATATAAGCTGGATGCAAAGGAGATTTCTTCCAGCAAAGGGATTTCTCTAAAACCTCATTTATACAAACAGTCATGGATTGAGCACTTAATAAGGGAAGGTACTTTGTATTCTCTCTAATCATTTCTTTTGTTTTTATCCTCACCATAGCCCAAGAAAGAAGAGAATTTGGATTTGAACCAATGTAAGTTTAACTTCACTATACTACAGACAGTATCCTTCTCTAGAACTCCTAGTGATTGCCCCATGTAGAAACCTTTCTGAAAAACATTATTAAATAAAGATTTGCTCATGATCAGCTTTGTTCCACCACTGCATAATGAATAGGAAAATAAAAACAGATGTGATAGTATTATGTAAAGGTTGCTAAAACAAAATGCCTGGTCATTTTTTCAAACAAAAATTGTGGAAATTCTTACTTATGCAGAGTAAATTCTGTGTGCTCTAAGACTGTGCCTATATACAAAAGATGATTACAGTTCATCTGGAGATACAAAAATATAAATGCACAAATGTGGATTGTGTACTGTTAAGAAATGTCAAATCACATAGTCTAATTTGAACAGTGATTCTTAAGTAGATGTGCATGTCAGCATAAAGTATGATGTTTCAAAAAATACAGATCCCAGGACTCTACTTGCATGAACTAAATAAATTTCTGAGGTTGTAGCCTGGAAATGTATGCTTTTTTAAACTCCACAGGTGATTCTGACATGTATTATGGGCACAACCAGTGGATTGAAATATATGTGCAACATATTAATATATTAATATTGCAGATTTAAAAAGAAGTCAAGTTGGGCTGGGACTAAAAGAATGACATAATAGAAAAGATTTGAATGGAAAGCCAAATATGGACAGATGTAAGTAAAATGTAACTTTTTTCCTTTTTCTAGCTCAAAATAAAAATAAAATCTTGCCTTAAAGGTTATTTTTTCCCTGCATTTCAGATTCTTAAATTAGATGCCATCTATTGATCCGGGATAGATAACAGAACTTATACCAATAAATGCATGGATATGCTCAATTATTGTCTCATATACCTATGATTGGGCTGGGATTTAGCTCAGTTGGTAGAGCACTACTCTACAGTCTTTGAGGTCCCAAGTTCGATTCCCAGCACCACAAAAACAGGAGAAGGACATGGCAATCCACTCCTGAGGCATCCCGAAACAGCCATTGAAAACCCTGAGTGTTGCTATGAGTCAGACACGACTTGATGGTACCTCACAACAACAACAACATACCTATGATAGTACTACATGAAAATCAAATTTAAAGTCTTGCTTGAAACATGTATATTGTTATAGGTCAATATTAATATCCATCATAAAAAATTTAATGACAGCCAGAAAACACAGTTTAGACTGCAAACTATCAAAGCACAGGATTCATGATTTGTTCAAATTTTGATTCTATAATCTTTTGCCCAGGGATTAGTGTGTAAAATATGCATAATATAAATGTATTGAATGAATGAAACATTTGAATTTGCTTCTTTTCTTCATCCCACTTTCCTTGTGAGGTGAATTGCAACAATATTCTCTTGAAAGATGAACTGTTTTAACTGTGAAGATTATGAGTTCTTCTTAGTTTTCTGGTTTGGAACCAGGAGCTACCAAAATTTTCCATAGTCATTAGGTTATAAGCATAAGCTTTTAGGCTTTCTCTTTCCCAGAAAAACACTGATGGGAGGAAAAGAAATGTGAAAAAGACAAAGGAATTGTAAGCAATGTTAAAAGCAGGGATGTTCTCCTTCCACATTTATGGTTTAAGACCAAACAGCTGGTAAACTCTCTTCTCAGTGGAGTCCCCCCACAGAAAGCAGCAAAGTTGCTAAACCTGCCCATGGGCTTCAAAACTTCCTCACACTTTCCGAACCTCCATCTGTTGCCCTGTGCTTTTTTTGTCAGCAAGGATGAGAATTGTTTTGTCACTATTTTGGTTTGGACTATTAATGGAACTCTAAAGGTACCACCAAAACAATCACCAAGCATCATTATCTCCCTCTGCATCATGCCTGCCCAGCACCAATGAAACCAAGCATCCTCATCCTTTTTTGCTGTGGTGAGTAAAAATGAAAAGAAAAGAAAATCAGGTGATGTTCATATCCTTCTAGTGGAATCTTACATTTGGAAACAGTTTCATAGGGAGAAAATAATAGGGAAAGGATAAAAAAAATATGGATGGGAAAAGAGTATGATAAGCTAATGATAGAAAGCTTTTATGTTATCATTCATACAGTGCTTAGTTGTACAACATATTCAGCAAGAAAGTTTTGATAATAAACAGCCACATAGCCACTTGTCTTGGTAGGGAAGGAGTGAGTGAGGTCTAGAAGATGCAGCTTGGGCAGAAGCTATTGTCACAGGGAAGGATGCCTGTAAGCTCAGCTCTGGTGCCACTAAGGGCAGTCCTAGTTTTTCTTACCTACTGATTTCTTCTGGTTGAGGTAGTCTGGATCTGGATAGAAGGACTTTAAAAGAATGGTCACCCCACCCTAAAGGACTATCCAAATGAACTTTTGAGGTGAATATGTTCTGATAGACAAGTGGAATTCAAACCCCAAAACATCTTTTATGTTACTAAATGGAATCTTAGTAACCATGTTGTTGTTGTTAGGTGCCATCAAGTTGAGTCTGACTCATAGCAATCCTCATAGGGTTTTCACTTGCTGATTGTTTGGGGATTACTTCAGAAGTGGATTGCCACATCCTTCTCCCATTTTAGTGATGTTAGGGTGAATCCTGGTCCTCAAAAAGTATAGAGCAGCCCACTACCAACAAAGCTAAACCCCAGCACACATTGGCTACAAAATAATCTAGGGAACTAAGGTCTAAAAATGTCTGGTATCTAGCTCAAGGCATATACCTACCAGCCATCTTATGAGTTGTGGCCATTTATCAGCCTCCCTTCTTCTCTCTCCAGGTGCAATGATTGCATTTTCCCAGAGAAGCCTGATCATCATCAGGAAAACATACTGAAATAAACATGATTACACAATTCCATATAAGCAGCAATTGATCAAGACCATAACCAAAACTGTTTAATTCATATGCTGTTGTTGTTAGGTGCCATTGAGTTGGTATCCAACTCATAGCAACCTACATACAACAGGTGAAATACTATTGTTAGTGCTTCTCTGCTATTCATAGAGTTTTCAGTGGCAGATTGTTTTTTGGGAATGGATTGCCAGGTCCTTCTCCCAAGCCTATAGCAGCTCGTGTTCCCAGGAGGTCTCCCATCCAAGGACTAAGCATGTCCGACCCTGTTTAGCTTCCAAGATTTGATGGGACTGGACACCACAGTGGTACGGCTGCAGGCTTTAATTCAAATAGGGTCATATAAAATAGCTGAAAATAAAATTAGTTCATGTGTTAAGGATATTGCAAGAGCAGACCATCACATCCATGCTACCCATGGCATCTCCTATACAACAGTACTTTTAAACAGCAGTAAGATGCTGACGCCTGTTGCTACAAGCTTATGAGATCTAAATGTGTGCATTTCTTCTCAGTCTGGCTTCAGTGACTTTGCTGTGACAGCTTGCAGTGAACCCTGGTGAGTCAATTTATACTCTGGAAATTGGCAAATGTGATAAACTTTAAGAAGTACTTGGCATAGAAAAAGTGCTCAATTAGTATATTCCATTAGTATCAATACGGGATGATACCATATGGCTTTTTAGTCATATCCTAGAAAACTGCCTAATTTTAGTGTTATTTTTGTTGTTGATCTTTTGTGCCTTTTAGAAGACTAAGTCCAACTTGTATAAGTTTTGTAAAGATATGTTAAATGAAAGCACATCAAACCACTTTGAAATGCATAAAGCACCATGTTAGTGAAAGGTGCAATAAGTATGTTGAAGTCATCAGCCTGAATTTTGTTTATACTGCATCACTGAAATGAGCATCAGATTTTTCTCTAGGCAGTTACTGCTCCTAGAGAAACAAACACAGATGGTGCCCAGACTTCCTACTGAATAGTTGTAGGCAATAGCATTTATCAAAATATCAGAGGTCAGTAAATGTACAAAGGCTCAAAACAAACCCCATATCTCCATGTCAGGCCAACATAATCATTTAGGCAAATAGGCCTTTGTTTGATAATCCAAGGATCTTCCGATGAATAAAAAATACCATCACAACAAACAGAAAAATCTTACATATAGGCTAAGTTTTACAAAATAAAATATTAACACACAAGTCCTTTTAAAGAAAAAAATCAATGTCTTTTCTGATAAGCATGTAAAGCCAAAATAAAACTGATTTTTTTTTTTGGCTATGCATACAGATGTTCCCATTTCTCATTGGCCCTCTGGTCAACCAAAGCAGAAAAGAAGCGACATATCTTAAAGATATTTTTCTTATACTCAAATCTTCTGAAGACCCAGTCTTCACAATATTGGTGTCCTTTTTCCAGCAGACGATTCTGCAGATGATTTGCATAACTCTCTCAGTTGGTTTTTGTGGTGTTTCTAGACCTGGTTGCCTCTGGAACCCAGTCCTCACTCCTTGCCCTTCCTCTGGCTCAGTAAGGAGGAGGGGACCTGACCCCTGGGGCTTCCTTTCCCAGACAGCTATCTCAGCTGGCACAGCTGCCTTCTGCCAGTGGAGTCTTGGGGCTGGAGCACTGGCAGGAGCTTAGAGACTGAAAGGGAAAAGACAGGGCATTTCTCCTGACACCTGCTTTGCCTCTTGCATCCTCTTTGGCAGCAGCTACTTCTCTTCCTGCTCTCTGTCAAGTTTGTGTTGGCTCCAGTTCCCAGGGGTTAAACTAAAGCTCCTGTGTCGAGATGCCTCTCCTTACCCTGTGTTCCTCCCGTCCACAACAGTAGCTCACTACTTTTGCTAATTTCCAAATTGTCTCACTTTTCTTTAGTTCACTTTCTTGCTTTAACTGATTCCCTGCATATGGTCTTGCCACTCTAATACTCCAGGTGAATCCTAGTTTTCTGAGACTTCATTGATTCAAGGTCAAACACAGGCCAGTTGCTCCTACTGAATTCTTGAGCAAGGAACACTGCCAGAAGGGCAAGTCTTCTGTTAGTCATCATACTGACCTCAGAGACCCTTCTGGAGCATGAATTCTTCCAGCCTCTGTACCTTTGACAACTCTTCTCCTTTAGTTAAATGATGATTCTACCTTGAGCTGGCTGGGTGCCATGTCCCCGAGATGGTGAGAGAAAGATTTCTTTGTTTCTGCTAACATTAGTGTCAGAAGACACAGCCATTACACTTGATTACCAACCTAGCCTTCCTCCTCCCTCACTATGCATTCCTCAAATACACTACAGGGAACTGATTTATAGGTGGTTTGCCTCTCAAATAGTAGTGCCCAAGCTGGGCACTGTGGCTCACGCCTGTAATCCCAGCAACATGGGAGGCAGAGGCAGGAGAATCACAAGTTCAAGACATGAGGCAGTCTGTGTAATTTAAAGAGACCGTTTCTCAAAATAAAAAGCAAAACAATGGGCTAGGGGGACAGCTCAGTGGTACAGCACTTGAAAAGCACGCAAGCGCAAGGACTTGTATTCAACTCTTCAGTACCATTTTAAAAAAAGAGTGCCCTTCTTAGTAACTCACAAAGGATGACAAGGTCTCCAAACCTATTCCCACATATATGAACAATAGGACTAGGACATATGTTAGTTGCCATTTTAAAATTGTCTTCCTTGTGCTTGCTTTCCAAGAAAGAACATTTGGGTAACAAAACAACTCCGTATCCTAAAAGTTTAAAATAATTTTACAAATACACTCTTAACCCAAAGGTGTCAAGCTAAACAGGGTGCGATGGGGCATGCCTGTAATCCCAGCGGCTCAGGAGGCAGAGGCAGGAGGATGGCAAGTTTGAGACCAGAGGCAGTCTGTGTAATTTAGCGAGACCCTGTCTCAAAAAGTAAAAAAATGGGCTGGGGGTACAGCTCAGTGGTCCAGCACTTGCAAACCATGCAATTGTGAGAACCTGGGTTCAACCCCCAGTATGCAAAAAAAAAAAAAAAAAATCAAGCTCGGATTGTACATCCACTGCACTTGTTAAATCTGTTGTGGAGTGAAATATACTTTGATGCTAAGTTTCCAAAAATAATGTTTTATGAGGTTTTCCATAGCTTTTTCATACACGCCATTGCCTTTCTTTCGCACTGCCTTTCTTTCTGAAATCTTTTCCTTTCATTTTCTTACTGTGTTATGAATTCTCAACCACTTAGCCATTTTTCCAGGAGTGTTCTCTCTACTCCTCTGTTTGCTATGGGGCATTTTGCTTATAGCTTTATGTTTGTGCCTACATAGGACACTGTATGAAATGATATGTTTACCTCTTGGTTTTGTGTTAGACCTGATCCTCCCTAATAAAATGACTTGTGTTTTATCTTTGCACTCCTAAGGCCCAGTAATTTCCTTGGCATTTAGGAGTAATTTGAAACATATTTGTTACACTGTTTTGAGCAACACTATAAAAGTTCTGGGGCCTCCCATGCTGGACAAAAATTAGTATCAGCTCTTAAAAATGAAGGTTTTTATTTTTTAATTTTTTTAGTACTAGGAATATTTTACTAATAAACTGGTTGTTTTTTAAAAAGGCATAGAGTTTGTACCCTCATAAAAACACTTATATCTTTGTTAAACAATATTAATATATAAAGCAAACAGGCACATAAGAACAGTAGCACTCTAACAAGTTCAGGATAAAGCTTCTCAAATCTGTACCTTGTTTTCCTTTTTTTTTCACCAGAACTTGTATCCTCTTTCTGAGTTGGTCTTCTTAAATTTAAGCCTTTATTTTCCATGTCCATCTAAATATATTCTCACTGCCTCCACCATCAATTAAGTAAATGCGACGTCTCTTAACTCATTTCCTTTAGAAAGGATGAGCTCAGCCACGCTCTGTTTATTCCATTTATAATGGCTTTCTTTGCATACGTTGGTCCATTGCCTCCGGTGTCGTTTCTCATGCATCTGCTTATTCTACCCAATTAGACTCAAAACTCTGCGGTCAGAGGTACTTTTTATTTTACATCTCATCACAGCATGTTCACAGCATAGGCTTATGAATTAAATGTCTTTTACATTTCACCAATATTTGTGCTGGTATTTTTAGTTCCTTGTCACATGAACATACTTGTGTGCTCACCCTGCAGCTGGATCCAGGGCATTTGGTCACCCATACAGGACACAGCTGTCAATGGTTCCTATTTTCTAAATGAGAGATTCTGTGGGCTGGTCTGGGCAGCAAGGAGACTTCAAGTCCCCTTGCCATGTTTTTTAAAAGCAAAGAATATCTCCAAGCTACCTCTCTCCAGGGACTCACAATTGTTCTAGCAATTTCCATCATCAATAATTAGTCCTATCTCCCAGAACCTATTCATTTTCTTCATAGGGCTTAATTACGTACACATGTAAAATCTGTGTATAAAATAAGTACATAAAGTAGAGAAGTTTAAGCATATAGAAATATTTAAGCCATGTTTTACTGTGTGGGCTAGGGTTTAGCTCAGTTGATAGAGTACTGCTCTGCAATCTCTGAGGACCCGGGTTCGATCCCTAGCCCTGCAAAAACAGGAGAAGGACATGGCAATCCACTCCCAGAGCAATCCCAAAACAGCCATTGAAAACACTATAAGGGTTGCTATGAGTCAGACACGATTCGATGGCACTGAACAACAACATCATACTGTATGTGTGCATGAGCATAAGGAACGTACATAAGAGACGTGTGTGTGTGTGTGTGTGTGTGTGTGTGTGTGTTCCATATTCTCTTTCCTATCACAGATTTTCTTTACCTCAACTTCCTTTTCTAAACACCGTGTCCAAAACACAGCCTGGCACCTACCAGACACATAAATATTTATTGACTAATAGGTGAATGAATGAATCCATGAAAGCAAAGAAGTCTTTCCAATCATTAATTATATCAAATCTGAACTTTTACTAAACAAAAACTATAGAAACAAGAGAAATAGGAACATAGAAAGAAGATTCAATTTTATTCTATTCTAAAATTTCAGAAGTTTATAATGTGCCTCTTCCCATACAAAGGCTCCAGATTTCTTAGTTTGTTTTTACCTATAGAAAGAATATAGGAAGCAAGAAAATGTCTGCTGTTCACTGTTGGTGCCATCCACTTATAAAATAGTTAATGATTTCCAAGGAGTATAGCAAAAACTTAATTGGACATTTCCACCTTTACTACTGAAACATTGTATCTTCCAGTATAATCCTGATATATGTAGAACATACCAATAGCAGCATGTTGTTGTTGTCGTCGTTGTTGTTGTTACTGCTGTTGAGTCGGTATCCGACTCAGCAATCCTACATACAACAGGCAAAACACTATTGTCAGTGCTTCTCTGCTGTCCATAGCATTTTCAATGGTGGATTGATTTTTGAGAGGGGGTTACCAGGTCCTTCTCCCAAACCTATTGCATAGGCACTCCTTTCTCCCAAATTAAAAATACTCTTGATGACAAAGAAAGAGTGGGACATAATTACAAGACCAAAAAGCATAGTGTAGTGTGAGCCAGACTGCCTGATTTCAAGTTCTGGCCCCATTGTGTTCTAGCTGTAAGATTTTAGGCAAGCTATGTGACTCTGCTTTTCTTCTGTTTCCACTTGTAGATTGGAGACCATAATGATACCTAACCCATTGAACTTCTGTTTAGGATAGAAGAAGTTAAACCCTCAGAATAATGCTTAGCACACAGAAAATACTCAATAAATGCTCACTAGTCATATTTTTATTCTTCCTGTAATTGTTTTTATCATAATCTCCAAGTTAAGCTCAGTTTACTGCTAATACAGAATGGATAAATTCTAAGACTGAGCAAGAGAAAAAACAGAGGAAAAATGCACACTTAGGTAATGTTCTTGTTGTTAGGTGACACATAAGTAATAGTAAGAATTAAAAGTAAATGTAACCACAGATGCATTAGACATGTAAAAAGTCATGGTAGAAGTATGGCTTGTCAGAGTTCAATAACAATGTATTTTCTTTAATTCTTATCCATAATAGAAAAGGTTTCATCACATATCTTTTAAATATCTAATGAGGATTCCTCATATTGGTTTTTTTTTTTTTTTGGTCTAAAAATTTGTAAAACTGGTAATCACAATCCTTTTAGTAAGTCCACCTTTGCTAAGGAATTTCAACGGATTTATCTCAATGATTTTCAAACTTATTCATTCAAAGACTGTTCACAGAGGTTTGAATCCTGTTGCCTCATCAAAAAGGCACTATTAAATTTTTTGTTGGAAAATTTTAATGTACAACTTAATGTGTTTCATTCTAACATGCATTTCATTGTGACATTTCCATATATGCGTTTCATTGTATGTTGTACAGATAAGTCCTCCCTTAAATTTTTCATATTAACTCTATAGCATAATAAATATCTTTAGCCCTTAAAAAAGAAAAAAGACCCTCCACACCTGCCTATGCCCTTATCCCATTTTATTCTTTCTAAATGTATGCATTTTATTTAATAGATAGCTAATTAAGTTCTCTTGTGATAAAATTACAAACTGAACACAGCAAACAAGACAGAATACCTGCCTTCATGAAGCCTACAGTCTAGAGAGGGTTTTCAGCCAAAAAACACATCTCAATTACAAATGGAGATATATTATTAGTCAAGAAATGATTGTAAATGTTTAGCTTGAATACTGGGTGTGCATGGTGGGGAAGTTGAGGGCTATGTTTGACAGAAAACCTCCCTGAGGAATTGATATTTAAGCAACAGCTGTAGGAGAGAAGCACCTTGTAGCAGAATCAACAGTAGTGTAAATATCACCGTATGGGGAAAAGTCACCAAATCTTCACGAAACACTGGTGAGCAATACGGTGGGATAGGTATAGGCCAGATCATGCAGAGATTTCAGACTGAAATCTTCTCAATGTGGAACAGAACACTGCTCAAAGTTATTTAAAGAAGAGCTACCATGGTGTGATACATATTTCTAAAGATAACCCTGACTGCATATGGAGATCTGATGGGAAGAGGATATGAGTAAAATAAGAAAACCTAGAAGAGTATCAGAGTAATCCAAGCAAGAGATATCTGTAGTTGAAACTTGGATATACAGAGCACTGGACAAGAGAAATGGTTAGGAGTGACTGAATTGGAAAGGGAAGACCCTTAAGTTCCTGCTCCCAGTATTAGGTGATAGTCCAGTTTACTCCTTGTTGTTGTTAGGTGCAATGGAGTCTGACTCAAAGCAACATAATGTACAGCAGATTGAAACACTCCTCAACTCTGTGCCAGTGATACAATCTTTATATGTTTAAACCCATTGTTGCAGCCACTGTGTCAATTCACCTAGTTTAAGGTCTTCCTTTTTCTCATTGAATAGCCACTTTTCCAAACATGATGTCCTTCTCCAGGTATTGGTCCCTCCTGACTATATATCCAAAACACATAAGATGCAGTCTACTCATCCTTACTTCCAAGGAGCACACTAGTTACATATCTTCTAGGACATATCTGTTAGTTCTTTTGGCAGTCCATGGTATATTCAATAATCATCTTCAGCACCATAATTCAAAAGCATCAATTCTTCTCTTGTGTCCCTTATTCAGTGTCCAGCTTTCACAACCATATGATGCAATTGAAAATATCATGGCAATGGGGTACCTTTGTTTTCAATGTGATATCTTTACTTGCCAATACTTTAAAGAGCTTTTTCGCAACAGGTTTCCCCAATGCCTTACCTCCTTTTATTGCTTGACTGCTGTTTCTGTGGGTGTTTATTATAGAAATAAGTAAAGCAAAATCTTGGACAACCTCAATCTTTTCTCCATTTATCATGAAGTTGTGTATTGAGTTGTAAGGATTTTTGTTCTGTTGATATTGAGGCACAATCCATACTGAAGGCTGTGTCTTTTGATCTTCATTAGTAAATGTTTCAATTCTTCTTTACTTTCAGCAAGCAGTTGTGACATATGCATAAGGCAGGTTGTTAATGAGTCTTCCTCCAATCAATGCCATGTTCTTCTTCACAAAGTCCAATTTCTCAGATAACTTGCTCAACATAGAGATCGAAGAAGTACAGTGAAAGGATACAACCCTGATGCACATCTCTTAACTTTAAACCAGGCAGTGTTTCCTTTTTCTGTTTGAACAGCTGCCTCCTGGTCCATGTACAGATTCCTCATGAGTACAGTTAAGTGCTCTGGTATTCCCATTCTTCACAATGTTATCCCTAATTTGTTATGATCTACATAGTCAGATGCTTTTGCAACTTTCTGAAATCTCTGCTTTCGGCTAATATCCCTCTGACATCAGTAATGATGTTCCTAATTCCACAGCCTCTTCAGAATCCAGCTTGATTTTCTGGCAGCTCTTCGTCTATATATGGCTGCAGTCACTCCTGAATGATCTTTTGCAAAATTTTTGCTTGTGTGTGATATTACTGATATCATTTTATATTTTCCACATTTGGTTTGATCCCCTCTCTTGGGAATAGGCATGAATATGAACCTCTTCAAGTCAGCTGGTCAGATAGCTGTTTTCCAAATCTCTTGGCATAAACATGTTAAACACCTCCAGTGCTGCATCTCTGTGTTGAAACATCTCTGTTGGTATTCCATCAATTCCTGAAACCTTGTGTTTCACCAATTCCTTCAAGGCAGATTCCACTTTGTCCTTCAGTACTATTGTTTTCCAATCATATGCAACCTCTTGAAATGGTTGATCATCCACATATGTTTTCTTGGTATAATGACTCTGTGTATTCCTTCCATCTTCTTTTGACATCTCCTGCATTGTTTAATATTTTCCCTTCAGAATCCTTCACTGTTCTCACGCAAGGCTTGAATTTGTTCAATTCTTAAACTTGAGAAAATCAGAGTGTTTTCTGCATTCTTGGTTTTCTATCTCTAGCTCTGTGTACATGTCATTATAATGTTTGATTTTGTCTGATCTGCCCTTTGAAATCTTCTGTTTAGTGCTTTAACCTCATCATGTACTCCTTTTACTTTAACTGCTTGATGTTGAAGGGCAAGTTTCAGAGTCTTTTTTGACATGTAATTTGGTCTGTTTTCTCCTTTTTAATAACGTTTTGCTTTCCTCATGAATGATGTCTTTAATGTCATGCCACAACTCATCTGGTCTTCAATTATTAGTGTCTAATGCATCAAATCTGTTCTTAAGGTAGTCTCTGAACTTCCTTGGGATATACTCAAGGTCATACCTTGGCTCTTGTACACTTGTTCTAATTTTCTTCAGTTTCAGTGTGAATGTACATATGAGCAGTTGATGATCTGATCCACAATCAGCACCTGGTCTTGTTCTGACATCTGATATTGAACTTTTCTGTCATCTTTTTCCACAAATGTAGTCATTTTGGTTTCTGTATGCTCCATTTTGGGAAGTCCATGTGTATAGTCATGGTTTATGTTGGTGTAAAAATGTATTTGTAATGAAAAAGTCATTGGTCTGACAAAATTCTATCATGTGATCTCTAACATCATTTCTATCACCAAGGTCATATTTTCTGACAACTGAGCCTTCTTCTTTGTTTCCAATTCTTGCATTCCAGTCACCAGTAATTATTAGTGTATCCTAATGGCAGGTTTGATCAATTTCAGACTACAGAAGCTGGTAAAAATCTTCCCTTCCTTCATTTGTTGCTTTAGTGGTAGATGGATAAATTAAAATGAGAGTCATATTAACTGGCCTTCCTTGTAGCCATACGGATATTATTCTATCACTGACAGCATTTCACTTCAGGACAGATCTTGAGATTTCTTTTTTGGTAATGAGTGCAACCCTGTTTCTCTTTAATCTGTCCACAGACAAATTAATCTAGCATAGTAGACCATGTAATTATCTGATTCAAAATGGCCCATACCAGTTTATTTTAGCTCACTGATGCCTAGAATGTCGATGTTTATGTGCTCCATTTCCTTTTTGATGATTTTTAATTTCCTAAGATTCATACTCTGTACATTCTACATTCCGAGTTGTTCCTTCTCATTTTGAGTCATGCCACATCAGCAAATGGAGGTCCCTAGGGCTTTACTCCATTCTCATCATTAAAGTCAACTCTGCTTTGAAATGGCAACTCTTCCCCTGTCATCTTTAATTAACTTACAGCCTGACGGGATTATTTTCTGGCACTATATCTGACAGCGTTGCTCTGCTATTCATAGGATTTTCAATGGCTAATTGTTTGGGGAGTGGACTGCCAGGTCCTTCTCCCTAGTCTGTCTTATTCTTGAAGCTCAGCTGAAATCTGTCTACCACAGATTATTCTGCTAATATCTGTAATACCAGTGGCATAGCTTTCAGCATCACAGCAACATGCAAGCCTCCAGAGTATGGCAAACTGACAGACATATAAAGGAGTCCTGTTTACTAAGAAGGAAAAAAGGGGAAGCTCTGAGATTGCTGTCTTGATCAGGTTAATTTCACGATATTTATATGACACTTCAATGGAGATGTTAAATAGACATTTGATATACTAATGCAAAGCTGTTTTATAAACAAGCCATAGATTACCTCTGTTTCTTGGCCCCCAGGTTGTTTATTTCCTCACTACAGACTGAGACCCATTACTTTAAAAGCCTACTGGGAGAAAAAAAAAACAAAGTTTTACACATGCACTTATTTTTAAGTAGCATACACAAGCAAAATATTTAGCCATTTAAAATATTCCTATTGTGCAGACCTGTCAAAACCTCACCCCACATCTGGTAGCAGTAGATACATCCCAGGTCATGAAGACACAAAGCCATTACCACCTTTTGGAGCCCTTTATCCTAAATTCCCCCAGCATTATGCTGCTAATAAACACTACCTAGACACATATTCGCCTCCCTGATCCCTTTCTTTCCTATGAGATTCATTGTCCTGCTCCCTTCTTCATCTTAGTGCCAGAACTTTCCCTAAGTATGCCCTGTTAAAGCTTGTATGTGTACCGCCACCTTGTGGTCATATCTTTTTCCTTATCTGGTTCAAACATCTCTCAACCCCCCAAAGCTCAAAAAAACTGCCCTCAAGATGTCTGTCTTGAAATAACCACTATGAAGATGGCACTAGGCCATGAGAATCTGTGATTTTACTTCAGAAGGAGTGTCTAGAAATAAGGTGAGGGGCAGGACTAAATCTGAAGAGCTAATAAAAGTTGAAATCTGCTGAAGAGGAAACACATAAATATAACCACTGGGTCACTTCCTGCCCATATTCTGTCATTCAGTCCATACACTGCCTGCTTTAGGGTAAAATCCTGTCCCCTTCCCCCTTCCCTAGCCATGCTTTGTTAGCATGACCTCTTCTCTGCCCCTGTGGTTTTTCTATGGTACTGTTTTACCACATTATTGAAAGTATCTAGTTATCTCCACATGAGGCTGTCCTTGAAAGTACGACACATGTTCGTCTCTAAATTACAAATATCAAGCACAACTACTGGAATAGAGTGCTATTTTATGAATGACTGTATGGGACTGAATAGAGTCATTTTCTGAATGACTGAATGAACAAATGAGTGAATTAATAGACAATCTGACCATATTAAAATGAATATAGAAAAGGATAACAATGATATTATGTTGTTAGAAGACTAGCCAGGTGGCTGGGAAAGGTTGGAACATCTTTTTTCTTTTTCATGATCATGGCATTATTATCGATACCTGCTTCTCAATCTGATGTTTCACTCTACTCTTACACTAAATATATACATTGGGACATTTGTCTTAACATATATCTCATGCCGCAGAAATTACTTAGAAACATGATGAAATAGTATCTCAAGCAATTAGAAAGTCAGAAAGTTTCATAAAATCTCATGATGGTGTAATACCAATGACTTTAAAGTTTATCTTATTATTATATTAATTAGGTTTTCCTTCTTTAGAAGAAAATTTACAGTGAAGAAAAAATTGCATTTTACTCATGTAAGATCTGAATCTGAGTCATTTCTGGAAAGATTTTCTGTTCTTAGGACCTGTTTTTGTGATGTGTGTGTTATCTTTTGATTATCACTTAAGAGAGCAAAGGTGGTCTAAGCATGTTATAAGTTAGGTCATTTCTTCCCTATATGTTTTACTAAGACACTTGTTCATACTGTAATTCATAATTTGGCCTTTGAAAACAAAAGACTAAGGTAGAATGAGGATTTATAAATACTTCATACCAAAAATAAGTAAATAGGATGCAAATAGAGTTATGGCAGCTAACTGAATAACATAAAAACATATCTGTATATGGTCTGTAGACACGTGGTAGCACAACATCTTCTTCCTCCTAAACTATGACATAAAGTTGATTGTAAGGTGTGAAATATATAATGAAAATCTTTCAGTACAAAAGAGAAATAATCAGCAATTTGGGGAGTGTTGATTGTGAGAAGCATCTTGATTTCAATTTTTTAAAATTTAATAAGGGCATCTTAGAGTTGATTTTTAAATTCCTGTGTGTCACCATAACTGAACAGAATACATTTCTATGGCAAAGAGGAATGGTTAACAAATGTTAGAGTTTTGTTTTTATGGTACATAATTATCCATAATTTATGTGATTATAGGTAATTACATATTAACTTACATAAGCATTATGCTTATTGACTTAGTGATACCTGTTTGTGAAAATACTGAATGAGGTTAGTCCCTTATTTGAAATATAAGAGCAAGTAAAATTATAAAACTAAGTGTGAAAATTCCCACACAACAACTTATTGTTGCTCTTAGTGAACATATTTTCATCATAATTTACCATTTATAGAAGACTTTCACAGTCATTTCGCAATGGTCTTACTTTATACTTAGAATCATGAAAGTTAAGATTATAAAAATAATAGAAATTCCCTTTCAAGTATATATCATTGGTATCCATTTTTTATCTGTTCTTTCCTGATTAAAAAAAATTAGAAACAGAGGAATCAAAATACCTAGTAAACTTTTCTGTGGCGAGGAAGCGAAATGTGTTTTTCTTGGGGGAGAAGTTAATAATGTGGATACCAGTGAACTTCAGGGACTT
This sequence comes from Pedetes capensis, assembly GCA_007922755.1. Lineage (NCBI taxonomy): Eukaryota > Metazoa > Chordata > Mammalia > Rodentia > Pedetidae > Pedetes > Pedetes capensis. The sequence continues at coordinate 12,812 of VMDO01004801.1, read as the reverse complement.
TTTTCAACATGCAGAAAAGCCAAACCACAAAGACCATATTTTTCACAATTTTTTAAGTCAGGAAAGCAAAATAATAACAATCTTTAATAATGGACAAATCAATAAACTTTCTGTATTTCTGCATAGTTACCAGATATTTTTCCATTCTTTCTTTTTTTCCTTGGTGATGAGCATTGAACCAGAGCCTCATGCATGTTAAGCACGTGCTCTCTCATTGAGGTAAGCTCCCAGCCCCAAATACTATTCTTTTTTTTTTTTGTCACATCCAGAATGACATATATACAATTTTTTGTTTTCTTATGTAATAAATGATCCTCTAAAGGTGAGGAGTTCATATAGTTTTTCTTAAACTTATAAAAAGCAACAATTAGTCATCTTCAGAGAGACAGACATAGAGTGTGCAGCATGGCCTTGAAGGCATCTGTCTCCTCTTCTGAATTTAGGAGCCAAGGGCTCTGGACACAAACTGCTTTAAGGCAGGTGGTGGTCCAGGAGCTTATTTAGTACTCATTGTAGAAAAAGAAAACCTGTTTACAGCATTGTATGCTCATTTGCATAACATTCCTATGACTCAAAACTACCTAAGATCACCACTGTGTGGAAATATTAGTGTTTTCTAGCTGAGCCACAGGAATTGCCTGAGATCACATCATAGTCAACTGCATACTGTCCTGAGCACTTTGCATGGACTATTAATCTTTCCAGCATCCTCATGAATAGGTATTAGGCTATCCCTATTTTACAAATAAAGAAGCTGATGCCCAGGGAGATTTTAAAAACTTGCCATAATTATACTGTGTGTAATGATGAACTGAATAAAAGGACAAGAAACTGATCAGGGCACAAAAATATACATGTTTTTGGAAGGAACATGAGGGATGCTACTCTACCGACCGTCCTACCATCATCGTGATCATCAGCCTAGGTAGGTATCATGGTTCTACTTAAATTGGATAGTGGGATGTTACTAAAAGTTATGTAAAGAAAACAAGGGTGAGCCATTATAAAATGTGTTGGAAACATAAAGTAAAAGATTTTTGTTTCCTGACAGATGTTTCTGACATTTTAATGTGCTATCATGATCCATAAGTCTCCAGGAGAATTATCTTACAAGCACATTTTACCACCAATCCTCTCTCCACCTCCTTCTGCACACAATAGCATCTAATGGGAATAGCAGTCCAAAATTTCTAATATGTAGTAGTTATATGCGGGCTGGGATTTAGCTCAGTTGGTAGAGCACTGCTCTGCAGTGTTTGAGGTCCCGGGTTTAGCACCACAAAAATGGGAGAAGGATTTGGCAATCCACTCCGGGGGTATCCTGAAACCAATCAGCCATTGAAAACCCTATGAGGGTCGCTATGAGTCAGACACAACTTGACAGCACCTAACAACAACTAGTGATATGGTATGTTGGATATAAACTATGTCTAGGGAAATAGAAATGTGTGTATCAGAATATATATATGTATACTATATATGTGTGGGGGGGGTTGTATACATGACAGAAAAAAATTATATATACACAGATATGTACACACATATCAGAACTTACACATTCAAATGAGCTCTTCTCAATAGCTGCCTTGGGAACTCATGTGTTTCCCAAATAATTTTGAAAGTACAGTTTTGGAGTTGACTTCAGAGGACCACACTCTCATGATTGTCTCATCCTTTCAGATAGGAAAAATTTCTGGGAAGAACCAAAACTATTTGGAGCAAGTGGGAATTGAGGCTATCAACAGAAGCCACTGTGGAAATGTGGAGACCTACACAGAGTATATGAACAACCTATAACCCTCACTCTGCTTCAGTAATGAAAAATCTTTTGCCAAATGTTGCCAAATGTTTTATCATCCCTCATACTTTTTACTAGAATATTTTAAAGAATGTTATTTAAAGTAATCAACATGTTATTTAAAAATAATTCTGTATACATCTCCAAGTAAGAATTATTCTGACATAACAAGCATGCCTTTGTCATGCCGTAGATCCTTAATATTATCTATTACACATTCTATGTACACATGGGCTGGGATTTAGCTCAGTTGGTAGAGCGCTGCGCTGCAGTCTCTGAGGTCCGGAGTTCAATTCCCAGTACCACAAAAATGGGAGAAGGGCCTGGCAATCCATTTCCAAGGCAATCCCGAAACAAATCTGCCATTGAAAACCCTATGAGGGTCGCTATGAATGGGATACCAACTCAACCGCACCTAACAACAACAACAACAACATGTACACATTTCTGAAGTGTGTCAAAAGATGTCCCTTTATAGTTAGTTCATTAAAATCAGTACCCACATGAGGTCCACACATCATTTTTTCCTGCTATGTCCCATAACATATTATGATTTCATTATTTGGCTATTATTTCTACAACAGTCCTTCCTTCATTTTTCCTTTGAAAGCCATTGATTGGAAAAACAAATTTTATTTTATATAACTAGGTTGCACAGTATTTTCTACTTCTAAAGAAAAATTATAACTCATTGAACAGGACATTGTACTAGGTGCTAAACATGATCCAAAGATGTCTGCACATTATGGCCCCTACCTCCAAGACTTTACAATCTAGAAGAAAAAAATTGAATAAAAATGCACATATGTAGTGACAAATTATGGTAGTATAAGTCACTTAAGTGGTAGATATAGTTTTGAAGGCAGAGGTATGATTTAAAAGATGAGGAGAATCTTTGAAGGAAAAATTACAGGGAAGATAGATGGGTTACAATGACCAGCAATTCAATAGGAAGTTGGGTTGGGAAGGAAATTTCATTCTATGACTGAAAAAATTAGAGGAAAATGACATAAACCTTAGAGATGGGGAAAGTGACAGATATAGTCAAGGGATTATAAGTAAAGTAATTTAGTAAAAGCAGAACACTTGTAAAAGATTTGCTTGAAAGCCAAGTAATGGGCAGCTTTGGAGGCATATTGAATGGCAGGCTAAAGAGCTTGAACATTGTTCTCTAGAACAGGAAACCACTAGCTCCATTAATTTTTCCATATACAGGAGAATACTGGGTATTATATAAACATAGATATTTCATAAGTAAGCAAAACACATCAGCTCATTTCATAAGGGAACTTAAACTGTTTATGTATTCCAATAGCAATCATTTTCAAATATTTATAGCAAATTGGCAAGATAATTTAATGTTTTATCTTGCCCAACAGCTAGATGTTCTATTTTTGAGAAATGCAAACACATTGAAGTTGATTTAACTAACACTCACTATGCAGCAGCTGAGATCTTCATAAAGCAAAAATTAACTATAGCCCAGTATTAAAAAACTCAATAAATTAACATAAGAGAAATAGAAGATAACTGTAGTAAAGATACTACTTCTGCAAACCTCAAATTCTAAATTTTCATCCATTATGAAAATACAGTGGAGTTTATAATATGTGTTTTTCTGCCTATAAATCATAAATACACATTGACCCATAAATTTTTCTTTACTAGAATATTGCTAATTGATTTTCATTATTAAAAGAGGTTCAAATGAAAACCAGGTTATCAAAGTCATCAAAGAAAGTATGCATCAAACTTAATGTAGCTTCATTGGTATTTTCTTCTTGTATGTTTATTCTTTAATAAATGATAAGCAAGATATTCTATGTTATCATCAATTTTTAAATATTTTTGAGTGCCCACAGATGCTAGAATTTGTCATAAGTTTTGTAGAGAATAAAATTATACATAAGATATGGTAGTAATATTCCAGAGGCTTATATTCTAGTACAGGCAATTAAACACATACAAATAGAAGTAAAATTGTGGGCATCATTGAATAAAGAAGTCAGTGGATTAGGTTAGAGTTTCTCAACCGAAAATCTATTGACATTTTAGATCAGGTACTTCCTAGTGGTGGGCAGCTATCACCTCTTTAGTTGTGACAACCAAAAGTCTTCAGGTATTACCAAAGGTCCCTGGGGAACTGGGGACAAAACTACCTGCAGCTTTGAACCATCAGATTAGAGGGAATGTCCAATATGCAAATAATTTTGCTAGTGAGGACAACTTCAAGTTGAAGAAATCAAGGAAAGTTTATAGAGGTATGGTGACTGGTACAACAAAGTGCAGAAGAGGAAAGCATTTCAGGAGTACAGACTATAATGAGAATATGGCTAAACTCAAGTTGGGAAGGCAAGTTGATAAACATAATTATGTACAGGCATCATATAGTGTTCAGTGGTTTGAAAGGTGGTTAGAAAAAAAGACCCAAGGTAGAGTAAAAAGCAATCAAGTTGTTGAGGTCTTTAAATATAAAATATGATGCTTTTTACTTAATAGAGATGCCATTTAAGCATGTAAACAAAATGAATAAAGCATCATTTTGAAAAATTTTCTATGACACTTCTGGGCAGAATGATTGAACCATATGAGAAAGTTCATTTGAGGTATGGGATTCAGTTTAGGAGATAATTTGGAAGAAATTGGAAATTATATTTGGGGGATATGTATTCCCAGCAGGAGATAAGGAAGAGCAAGTAAGGACATTAACTCTATAATTTGTTTCTGTGATTAATCTCATAAATGGTTGTTCAAGTTGTTTTCTCATACCAGAGTTGACAATTCATGATAGAGCTGATTGACAGGCCCAGATTCTCAAGGATCCATTAAGTGAAAAGTGATAGCTGATTTTGCAGAATGGCAAGGTCAAAGATAGTATTTCAAATAATAACTCAATAGGGACACACCAGTTATCAGCTAGTCTTTTGAATTCTCTTGCTGAAAAAAAAATACTTGATTTAAATTCCATGCCTCAGACAGAAAAGATACTCAGTACATACATGGTGATGAAGATTTCTAAAATTAGTAATTGCCCCCACATTGAAGTTCTTGTCACTCATCTAGACTTTGTAAAGTCTCTCCATCTCTCAGACTTTTTGAGAGTTTCAATCAAAGTTTATCTTTATTCCCCCATTTGCAAAATGAAATGTTAGGGCAATACATAATTTCATTTATGTGGTGTACAGCTATAATACTAGAACTCCCAAGAACCCCCATTTAAAGAACCAAATTGTTACACAGTTAAATAAATTTACTCATAGTCAGTAACTACACTGTTCATTTTCTCTGAACAGATTTCTGTTCCTTCAAACACTAAAATCTCTCCTGAAAATCAGGGAGAAAAAGAAGTAATTGTCAGAGAGAGGTCCATGTAGTTATCATTCCCCGTTCTCCTTCACATTTTCTTCCAATCTTGCTCAGGTCACTTCTGGCTTAGATCTAAGGTAGGAACATTTTCTGAAATGAGAGAACTTTTATTATGTGTTTACCAATGAATTAGTATATTTATTTTAGAAATTCTTAAAACTTGTATTTTTGAGATTATAACTGTATTTGGTAGGCAGCAAAAAATTTAGATGCATTTAAAAAATACAGATACAGTGAAATAGTAAAAGATCAACAAGAGAGTAAGAAATGAGAACACAGGGGAATTGATGGAGAACATTTAACTTCATGCATAAGAATTTTGATTTCATTGAATAAGAAAAGTCTAGTTTCATACATGGGAACCTAAATATGGTAGAAAACTCAAAAGTTTTTTCTGGAAGTTAGACAATAGGTAATAATTGGAAAAAAGTGAATAAATGAGACAAGAGGCTACTATAATAACCTAGATGTTGTTCATTTATCAAAAGCAATTTTTACATATCCACAGTATCAATGACACTTTATTAGGTACAAATGCTTACTTAATGCTTACTTGAACTAAGGCAGTGATCACAGAAATGGAAACAATCTTGTTGAATATTAATAAAGTGATTAAACCAGCTCAGGGCCCATTTTTTGGAGGTCTTTATGTGTACATTTACCAGACTTTACATATTTAAAACTGATCTACAGTCTTGGAATGCTTTCCCAAAATAAATTACATCAAGAACCACGGGGAAAATTAACTAATGGTTACTGATCAAGTACTTCTCAGTCTGTACCAAAATGACATATGTTTCTGAGACAAACAGCACCAAGGTCTAAAGATGAGGGCTGAGGAAAGAAGGTAGGGAGCAATCCAACTCCTTTCAGTTTCCATTAAAGTCCTACATCTGTCAGTCACCTGAGAATTGAAATCTATCCCTGTTCTCCAAGAATGCTTTTAGTGAGTTATGAGTGTGTTCATTAAAAGAAATGAATGAAACCAAATGGCTACTATTATTGAACATTTCTGCCCTGTGCCTTTAGACTGGATGTGGTTTCCCAGGGTCCCAAAAGCTATTTCCAGTTTCTTTTTCTTAATTTTATCTGCTGTATTGTGAACACAAGTCATTCTAGCTGATCGGTTCTGGCCGGCCATTGGGAGTGATTGTCAATGAATAAAGGAACTTCATTTTTTTAAATCATTCTATGTAATTTCAAGTTAATATCAAACTAAATAAAAAGATAAAATGCTTAGATTATTAGAAAACTCAATTATAATCCCAACTCTAACTTTGGCTTAAAGCATAGATCTGGGTAAAATCTACAAATGTGGTTGAGAAATGAAATCTCTCAGCCATTTTTCTAGCTTGTCAATATATTGTTCATCATCTTAGAATTTTTAAAGCAGTATCAATTATAATATTAATTGCAATGACATGCTTTTCAGTATTTTGTAAAACTGTTAAATTATATAAAAATGTTTTATGGAAATCCTTTCTAGAAGGAATTTTGGAAGATTTAAACACAATCAATAAACAAATTGGTCTATTTTTAAAATGAGTAATGACTCAGAAGGTGGAGCCAGGAGGATCACAAGTACAAGACCAGAGAGAGTCTGCATTTATTTTGAGAGCTTATCTCAAAATAAAAAGCAAAAGAATGAGCTGTGGGTATAGCTCAGTGTTACAGCTCTAGCAAAGCATGCAAGCATGAGGCCCAGGGTTCAAAATCTCAAAAAATAAAATAAAATAAAATAAAATAAAATAAGTAATATAAAGGCATCTCAATCTCAGTATTAATATACACCTTTTGTTTGTTTTATACTAAGACAAAAAAACCCTTTGTTGCAACATTCAGTGGAGCATCAGCACCTTTTAAAAATATGTTTTTTAATTCTGATTTTAGTTATTAATTAAATTTTCATAACTAATACCCAAAAGCTGAGATTTAGTTCAGTTGGTAGAGTGCTGCTCTGCACTCTCTGAGGCCCTGGGTTTGATCTCCAGCACCACAAAAATGGGAGAAGGAAATGGCAATCTATTCCTGAAGCAATCTTGAAATAATCAGCTATTGAAAACCCTATGAATAGCAGAAAAGCATTGACATAGTGCCAGGCATGGCACAGTGTCAAGGAGTGTTTTATTGTTGTGTACAGGTCGCTATGAATCAGACTTGACAGCACCTAATGTACAGCAAAATATTTCTATTTCCTCAAATATTTGTCATATTTTTTTGGTAAAAACTAAGTATACTTTTTTCTACCTTTGTGAAATGTACCACATATTATTGTTATATACTCTTTTTATATGGAATTACCCATGGGCTCTAGTGGGCTTGCTTCTTCATTTTTGTATTTAGTCTAATAAAGGAAACAAAATTAAATGGGTACTTGTAAAATGTGTCATGATCAGAGATGAGCACCTAGAAAAATATCTAAGCCAAAGAGAGGGTTTGTTAGGATAATATTATTTCTTTTCTAATGTATTTAAAATTCTGACAAAAATCTTAGACGTTTCTTATGAAAATGGCATCATGAACATGTGACTTCTAGAAACTGTTCTATGGTATATGAAAGACCTAAAGAGAGCTACAATAACTACTGTTTTCCTCTATATACATTCATCAAAAGTTTCCCATACTTTGATCTTCCTGGAAAACCTTTTTGTCTGAAGCTGTGACACTGTGGTGTCTGATCTTGTCAGATCTTGGAAGGTAAGGGTCAGTCCTGGTTAGTACTTGGATGGGAGAATGCTTAGGAACACCAGATGGGAGAAGGACCCAGCAGCCCACTCCCAAAATACAATAAGCTATCAAAAAATGTATGGATAGCAGAGAAGCACTAACAATACTGTTTTGCCTGTTGTATGTAGGGTTGCTGTGAGTTGGATACCGACTGGATGGCACCTAACAACAACAACAGAAAACCTTTTAAATTCACCACATTTTATATATTGAAACTATTTTCTGAGTCTAAACTCCTGTATAATTTTTCTCCCTTTGTTTCTTTTCCTATTTTCCCGTAAATATATAACTCTAGAAGAATTTCTTTCCTATGGCTGGTAAATGTGATTTATCTGCTTTTGGAATAAAGAATAGAAACACTGAAAATCCTGTGGTGTAATTTTTTTTTTTTTTGCTTCAGTAAATAGGTCACACTTTGTCAAATTGTGAATATATTAGGACTTTGTGGAGTTCTGTTTTTCTCAAATGCTAGGTTGTTGTTCTGGATATCAAAGGGTAATTTATTTTGTTGTAAGTAGGCTTTTACTCAGTTTTTTTTTTTCCAAAAAAAAAAACCCCTCAACTTATGAATACTTCAAAAGAGATAACTGAGAGATAAATTAGAATGCTTAAGGAAGGAGAATACTGATTTTCATTTCATCAAGGGAGAGCAAAGTTGACCATTTTCACGAGGACTGAACCTCAAGCAAATGCATTAACAAAACTATATTTAAACATATATGTTGTTGTTGTTAGGTGCCGTCGAGTTGGTATCTGACTCATAGCGACCCTCATAGGGTTTTCAATGGCTGAGTGCTTTGGGATTGCCTTGGGAGTGGATTGCCAGGCCCTTCTCCCATTTTTGCGGTGCTGGGAATTGAACTCGGGGCCTCAGAGACTGCAGCGCAGCGCTCTACCCACTGAGCTAAATCCCAGCCCGCCAATTAGCTCAGTTGGTAGAGCACTGCGCTGCAGTCTCTGAGGTCCTGAGTTCAATTCCCAGCACCACAAAACTGGGAGAAGGGCCTGGCAATCCACTCCCAAGGCAATCCCGAAGCACTCAGCCACTGAAAACCCTATGAGGGTCGCTATGAGTCGGATACCGACTCGAAGGCACCTAACAACAACAACAACAATCAGAAAACATATATAGAAAATATGTAAACTCAAGGATATGCCATTTATAAACAATTGTCTGTAAGTTTTTTGTTGTTGTATTGGTTTGGTGTTTGGGGGTTTTTGTTGCTGATGGTGGTGGTGGTGGGTTTTTTGTTTATTTGTATTTTGAGTTACTTTTTGGGGGCTCTTCCTGATTGATTTTTGGCTTCTGTTGTTTCAATCGAAACACCATTTTGAGGGAAAAACAAACAAACAAAAACCCATTTGAGACGAATTCAGAATTTTGACTCACATTCTAACAATCTGTGCTTTCTGCTTAAACACCTCCCTACATTCAGGTCTCCACTGTCCCACACTTTTTATTAAATAAAACAAATTACTAGTCTACCTCCCAACCTCCAATCCCCTTTTTCCTCATTGTCCTACTGACAGAAAGCCTAGAAAAGATACCTACCACAATGTTGCTCCTGGCTTAAGACCTTAAATAATCTCCCACATCTATCAAATCAGAATTCCCTAGCTTGACATTCAAAACCCAATACTAACTTACCTTTGAATACCGCAGATATAATTACTTGTCACAACTCAACAGATAGCCATTTATAAAAACGCAGAAACACATATATCTGACATTTAGACTTAGCCACTGCAACTTTGAAAATTTTTTCTAACCAACCATCTTTGCCCCTCCCCTCCCATAGTAATTCCAGCAAACCCATCAGAAAACGTAACACTGCTTATTTGTCTGTGATCTCCACTAGGATGTAAATTTCTGTTCATCTCTATTGCTCTAATATCTTGCATTGTTTAGTGTGTCGGAAATGCTGAATGATTATTGAATGAATGGCATTTCATGAATTAAGTATGTTTCTGATGCTCTAAACTTACTGATATATCTCTTCTAGATAAAATGGTATTTTTCCTTCCTTCCCCCCTCTTTCTCTCTCTCTCTCATATTTCTTTTTCAGTATTGAGGGTTTGAACACACGACCTCACACATGCTAAGCAAATACTTTATGACTGAGCTTCATCCCTAGCCTCATTTTTACTTTTCATTTTGAGACAGTCTTGCTAAACTATGTAGGCTGCCTCTGGTCTCAAACTTGCAATCCTCCTGCCTCAGCTTCCTGAGGCAAAATTTGAATCAAAATTTAACCTTTAGGAAATGATCAGTTATTCAAAGAAAAGGAGGGATGTAATTTCAGAATCTCAACATGAGAATTAAAATAATCTGTTTTCAAAGCAGCCCTGCTGTGTTAGCTTGTACACCGCTATGGCAAAATACCTGACAGAAATAATTTATGAAAGGAATGATTAATTGGGGCTCAGGGTTTAGAAGTTTTCAGCCCATACAGGCAGGGTAGGCACAGTATTGGACAGGTAGTAGGGCCTGTGGTGGAGGAACTAAAATCTTGTTGATCAGGAGCAGGAACTGGGGGCCCTCATTAAACCTCCAAAGGCTCACCCCCAGTGACCTTCCTCAAAGCTGGGCCTACCTCCCAAATTCCACAGCCTCCCAGGATACCACCACCACCTAGATACCAAGCATTCAAATACAAGACCTTTGGAGGGCATTTTAGATTTAAACCATAACACCTGCCTCTTACTAAGGAGTCTAAAAAGCCATAGAATCAAAATAGACAAGTGAGCATTGTGTGTAGAATCCTAACATAAGGGTTCACCATGCAACTCAGCCCAGGAAATATGTGCCAAACTCTTAAAAGATCATCTTAGGGACACTTTCACATCTCCAAAATTTATGCCCCAACCCTAACCCCTCAGTGATAGGATGAAATCTATTTTCTATTTACCATTCTTCCTCTGTCTCTGGGCCACTCTTTTCTCTGGTCCAATATCTGGGGATAAGGATTTTAAGAGATAGAAATGTGACTCCAACTGGAAGCTATTCCATGCTTTCTCATTTCAGGCATCATTTTGGAATCTGCTTTTTCCTATTAACATATACCACACTGTTGTGATAACATGAGCCCTTCATTTCATGTGAGAAATTTTCCAAGCAGCCTTTATTAATCCATGTGCATCTGGTTTGGTTTCAGATACTTTCCTTCCAAGACAATCTCGTTCACCACAGAAGACATTGGAACCTCCAGTGGCTGGAGCTGGGGCCTTCACCAAAAGAGCAATAATTCACCAATGTTTTTGTTCTACCTACAAAAAAAGTGTTCATTGGCTAAAAATGAAGTCAATTTTGATCTACCTACAATCTTTGTTTACCAGACTCAATAATATACTTGTAATTTTTTAAATAAACAAGTGTTTAAAATATATACATGTCTACATTTCTTTCTACTTGCCTGATTTCTTGTTGACTCAATATATATAACAACTAATATAAAAAGCAAAATTATTGAACTTTTTAGTCACTATGTCATTTTATACATCATACCAGTATATAGTTTTGCTATCCTTTGGAATAGACATGAATTAATCTAAATTTTTTGTCTGTGCATTTAATAATGTAGATTAACCCACAAATCTGTAAATGATCAAAAGTACTATTTGAAAACCACTAACTCAGGTGTAGGAATATAGAACAATTGCAGGATTATATTTGACAAAGCAAGATCTGCACAAGTGTATTTCCATTGACAGTAAGTGAAAATAATGTGAACTCTTACAAGGAAATTTGAAATTTATCAGATAATGCTTTTCAAAGAAGTGAATTTGTACTGTTCACTTCATCTTTATTTTCAAGCACATTTATCTTTGTTCACAGATTTGATGCTTGGTACTTTAAAATTCAGCCTTATAACAATCTCATTTCTCAACATTATTATTGATCAGTGAGGTCCAGAACATATAAACCTTTTCCAAACCCATGTACATGTAATTCACCAGAACTCATTCACCCAAAAGGCTTATTAGTAAACTCCCTATTGCCACCTCCAGGATTTTATCTTTTAAAAATGTTGTGCTGTATAACACAAAGGCCATTTCTCCCCAAAGTGTGTCTCTATTAAATGAATTCTGAATAGTGTGTTCTTTATGAGTGAGACTGGAGTCCTGTTTTTTTTTTTTGGTCTCTTTGCCACAAAATATGTTGTTACTGTTAGGTGCTATCAAGTCATGTTGCCTGCTTAGAAAGAATAATATTTACACATGTGTTTTTTCTTGTTTCTGTGGTGAGAGATGTGAGGCTTTGTTGTCTCTGGGGATTCAAGTAAGAAAAGTTTGGATTGGAAAAAATAAGTGAAAAATCGTGCATGCCCTTTTGAAAAATGACAAATTAATATCAGTTTCTATGTAATGATCCCCCACACGTCTGTCAGTTTGCCGCACTGTGGGGGCTTGCGTGTTGCGATGAGGCTGAGAGCTCTGCCACTGTAACCTTAGACATGAGCAAGGTTACCCAAGGTGGACAGGTTTTCAGCTGAGCTTCCAGACTAAGACAGACCAGGGAGTAGGACCTGGCGAGCCACTCCTGAAACAACTAGCCATTGAAAACCCTATGGATAGCAAAGAAACACTGTCAGATATAGTGCCTGAAAATGAGGCCCCCAGGTTGGAAGGCACTCAAAAGACTACTGGAGAAGAGTTGCCTCCTCCAAGTAGAGTCTACCGTGATGACGGAAATGGAGTAAAGCCCCAGGGTGCTCAACGTGATGATGTGGCACGACTCAAAATGAGGAGAAACAACTGTAAACATCCATTAATAATTGGAACATGGAATGTACGTAGTATGAATCTAGGCAAGTTAGAAATTGTTAAAAGAGAAATGGATCGCATAAACATTGACATTCTAGGCATCAGTGAGCTAAAATGGACTGGCATAGGCCATTTTGAGTCAGACAGTCATATGGTC
>VMDO01004800.1:85528-120289 GCA_007922755.1 Pedetes capensis | reverse complement strand
GAGACAGAAAAAGAATTGATGCTTTTGAATTGTGGTGCTGGAGACGTCTATTGAATATACCATGGACTGCCAAAAGAACCAACAGATCTGTCCTAGAAGAGGTACAACCAGAGTGCTCCTTGGAAGCAAAAATGGCCAAACTGCGTCTTACATATTTCGGACATGTAGTCAGGAGAGAACAATCCCTGGAGAAGGACATTATGTTTGGAAGAGTGGCAGGTCAACGCAAAAGAGGAAAACTCTCCACCAGATGGATTAACAGAGTGTCTGCAACAATGGGCTTAAACATAAATAAGATGGTTTGCCTGGCACAGAATCGGCAAGTGTTTCGATCTGCTGTACATAGGGTCGCTATGAGTCGGAGTCGACTCGACGGCACCTAACAACAACAACAACAACAACTGGGAGATTCAACTCAGGGCCTTGCACATTTTCTATCACTGAGCTGCACCCCTAGTGCCTTTTTAATTTGTTTTTAAATTGGAGACAGGGTCTAAGTTGTGCAAGCTGCCTCTGGCCTTGGATGTATAATCTTCCTGCCTCAGCCTTCTGAGTCACTGGGATTACAGGAATGTGCCACCACGCTGGTGGCACAATAATAGAAAATTATAGACAATTTTTATTGTCACAACTGTATGTCGTTGTTGTTAGGTGCCACCAAGTCGAGTCCAAGTCATAAAGACACTCATAGGATTTTCAATGGGTGATTGTTTCGAGAGTGGACTGCCATGTCTTTCTCCCATTTTATAGTGCTGGGGATCAAACCCAGGGCTTTAGAGAGCACAGAGCAGCATTCTACCAACTGAGCAAAAGCCTACCCACAACTGTATATAGTGGGTAGGCCTGGGATGCTACTAAATAAATATGGAAATGCACAGGACAACTCTCCACCACAAAGACTTGTCCAGCCCCATATGGAAATAGGGCCCAGGCTGAGAGACCCTGCATTTGAACAATGACCCCTAAGGTTTTGTTTTGTTTGGTTGCAGTGCTGGGGATCAACCCAGGGCCTCAATGCATGTTAGGAAAGGGTTCTACCACTGAGCTATACCCTCATTCTTCTAAATTATTTTATCAAAAACCTTCTTTTAAATGTTTTCTTAAACATACACCTCAATACATTCATTAGCTTACTCCTTTTTGCCCGGGGTCCTGACCAAGGAAGCATCATTAAAGTCTGTCTTTCTCCTGCAGTCATGTCTAAGTCAGAGTCTCCTAAAGGGCCTGAACAAATGTGGAGCTCTTAATCGGAGGGTTGAGCTTTGAAATAACCCATGTAGAGGCTGAGGACTCTGTGGTAAAGAGAGATCCAAGCACAAAGTGCTCTGGGGACTTTGTATTTTTCACTTATGACACTGTAGAGGTGGATGCAGCCATGAATGCAGGTGGATAGAAGAGTTGTGGAACCAAAGAGGGCTGTCTCAAGGGAAGCTTCTCAAAGACCAGGTGCCCACTTAACTGTGAAGAGATATTTGATGGTGGCATTAAAGAAGACACTGAAGGCCAGGCATGGTGGTACATGCTTATAATCCCAGCAACTCAGGATATGGAGGCAGGAGGGTTGCAGGTTTGAGGCCAGAGGCAGCCTGCATAATTTAGCAAGAATCTGTCTCAAGATTAAAAAAATAAAAAATAGTTGGGAGGTACAGCTCAGTGGTAGAGCTCTTGCAAAGCATGTATGAGGCCCTGGGTTCAACTCCCAGGGATCCAACAAACAAAACAAAACAAAACAAAACAAAACAAAACAAAACAAAAAAAGAAAAAGGAAAGAAAGAAAGAAGACACTGGGAAGCAACACTTATAAGATTATTTTGAATATGGGAAAATTGAAGTGACTGAAATCATGACTGAGGCAGTGGAAAGAAGAAGGGCTTTGCTTTTGTGACCTTTGATGCCTGTGACTCTGTGGATGAGACTGTTATGCAGAAATACCATATTGTAAATGGCCACAACTGTGAAGTAAGGAAAGCCCTATTAAAGCAGGAGATGGCTAGTACTTCATCTAACCAAAGAGGTGGAAGTGGTTCTGAAAACTTTGGTGGTGATTGTGGAGGTGGTTTTTGTGGCAATGACAATTTTGGTCGTGGAGGAAACTTCTGTGGTCATGGTAGCTTTGATGGCAGCCATGATGGTGGTGGATAGTTTGGCAGTGGGGATGACTACAATGGATTTGGTAATGATGGAAGCAATTTTGAAGGTGGTGGAAGCTACAAGGATTTTGGCAGTTATGGCTATCAATTTTCAAATTTTGGACCCTTGAAGAGAGGAAACTTTGGAGGCAGAATCTCTAGCTCCTATGGTGGTGGAGGCCAAGGTGGTTATGGTGGTTCCACTAGCAGCAGTAGCTATGGCAGTGGCAGGAGGTTTTAATTACTGCCAGGAAACAAAGCTTACCAGGACAGGAGAGCCAGAGAAGTGACAGGAAAACTACAGGTTACAACAGATTTGTGAACTCAACCAAGCACTGTGGTGACAGAGCCCAGCTGCTACAAAGAAGACATGTTTTAGACAATACTCATGTATGGGCAAAGAAACAACAATAACAACAACAAAACAAAACAAAAGAACCTCAAGGACTGGATTTGTGACTAATTGTATAACAGGTTATTTTAGTTTCTGTAAATGTAAGGCATTCCAACAAAGGGTCTTAATTGTGGACTTTTTCATTTTTGCACCCATGCTGTTGATTGCTAAATGTAAGAGTCTCATCAAGACACTGAATACATGTCTTTTAAAAATGTGCTGTGTAAAGTTAATGTACTCTGGAGACATTTTGGCAAACTTCCCCAACAGTATAAAGTTAGAATTCCTTTAGGGTGATGCCAGGTTCCATTTGAAACTTATTTACAACTGCTTGGGTGAAAAAACCCTTGTCTTCAGAAACCTTGGTGTAGTTGAACTGACAGTTAACTGTTGTGACCTCATGAATTTCACCATTGAAAGAGTCACCCAAGCAAAATCACAGAATTATATGGTTATAAAAATGATTGTTGGTACATCCTATGCAATACCTAAATTGAATAATGGTACCAGATATAATGATAGATGGGAATGAAGCTTGTGTATCATCCATTATTATGCATAGTCAAATTATTTAATTCTCTAGAAAAAATACATGCACCTCATGTTATTTATACATTATATACATGTGATACAGCCTTAATATATCATGTGCTTTTAATTCTTTCTTTCTTTTTTTCTTTCTTTCTTTCTTTCTTTTTTTTTTTTTTTTTTTTTGAGGCAAAGTCTCACTATGTAGCCCAGGCTGACCTCAAATTTGTGATCTTCCTGCCTCATCCTCCTGAGTGCTGGGATTACAGATGTGTTATACATTTCAGTTTATGTACATTTTTTTAAATCACAAAAATGTTGAAAAATTAAAATTAAAGGATTGAGATGAGGCTTAAATGAACACTTGTGTTAAAGTATAAAATTTTCTTATCTGTACCAAAAAATCCTTTTTTTCTCACATTGATTTAAAGAGCAAATTGACTACTTTATTTTTGAAGTGATGGTTTAACATACTATAATACTATAATTTCAAAGGTTGGTTTCTATGATGTTTACTTCATTACTTGGTTTTAATGGAAATAAACTGACAAAAATATAAAGGATCCAAATGTGAGAACAGTTTGCTGCCATTTATCCAACAATGAAATTAACATTTCAGTCTCATTCACCAATTTTGTGAAGGATTTATTGAAATTAACTCATTAGTTTTTTTATCTTCCATGATATCAACCAGCTGCATTTGTAATTAATCAGAGGATATTAAATTTTTATAGAGATATTTTAACAAATGTATTTAAGCTGAGCACTGAAGTGCATACCTGTAACCCCAGCAACTCTGGAGGGTAATGCAGGAAGATTGCAAGTTCGAGGCCAGAGGAAGCCTTCGAAACTTCGTGAGACCCTATCTCAAAAAATGGGTTGGTTTGGAATGTGGGTCAGTGGTGGAGCACTTGCCTATCATGGGCAAGGCCCTGGCTTCAATTCCCTCACTACTGAAAAAAAAACAAAGCATTTAAAAGCTACTGAATCTCTCTCTCCCCTCTTTCTCTGTGTTGGCAAGTTGTCACTATAACCATACCTGAGGTAATTAACTTATAAAACAAAAAGGTTTATTTTGGCTTACAGTTTCAGAAATTTCAGTCCATGGCAGTACATTATGGTAGCGGTCCTCAAGGCCAGGAAGGAAAAAGAGAGGAAGAGGAAGGGGATGAAGTCCCACTCTCCGCTTTGAGGGAATGCTTAAACTTCTGGAATGCTGAGATTACAGGTGTGTGTGCCTCCACACCTGGATCTGGTTTTGGGGAATGAACCCAGATCCTTGAGCTTGTAAGGCAAGTCCTCTACTACTGAGTTACACAGGCCCCAAATATCAGTGATTAATAAGTGATTTAATTTTTTAAAATTTTTTATATGTGACTTTTTTTGTCAAAAAGTCACACCCTAATAGAAGCACTTCTAAATACCATTTTTCAAAACATTCTTTGGAATAGCTTTCAAAAAGCAGTTGTTTTTTCACTTGTCAAAATATCAACCATACCTCCAAGGAACAGAATTTTAAAATACTGTTTTTTAGTATCTGTAAAGTAGCACACTACTGACAGCTAGCTTGTTATCATTGAAAAAGTCAGCAAAGTTCGAATGCTTGACTTTTTGTAAAAGAAAAGTGCAAGTTATTTATAGATTCTGACAACCATCTTAATACTCTGACAAGAAAAACCCAGCAATCTTCTGAGTGAAACCAGATATCTTCATCGTCAATCACCATCTCATAATAGACAACTGTATTATAAAGATCCTTCTATGTAAGAGTCTTATTTTTACAAAAATTAACAGGTTGATATCATCCTTTAGACACCACTGTCATTCCATCTGCACCATTGGAACTATGTCTCTCTTGAGACACCGAAATGACTCACAACCAGCTGGCATACAGACATAATAAGGATGCCAACATCTATTTCTATATTAAACATTAGCATAGCTGAATTACTTTCTTTTTTTAGATTTAAAAAATATAAATAGAGCTGAGTGTAGTGACACAAGCCTGTAATCCCCACACTCAGGAGGTTAAGACAGGAGGATAATAAGTCAAGGCCAGCCTGAGCTAGATAGATAGTGAGGCCCTCTGTGTGTGTGTGTGTGTGTGTGTGTGTGTGTGTGTGTGTGTGCTGTTGTTGTTGTTAGGTGCCATGGAGTCAGGTCCAACTCATAGCGACCCTATTGTTTCCTAAAACAATTAGCCATTGAAAATCCTATGAATATCAGGGAGACACTGTCAAATACAGTGCCAGAAAAAGAGCCACCTAGGCTGGAACACATCCAAAAGCTGACTAGGGAAGAGCTGCTTCCTCAGGGTAGAGTTGACCTTAATGATGGGAATGGAGTATAGCCCCTGGGACCTCCATTTGTTGATGTGGCATGACTCAAAATGGGTAGAAACACAGTGGCTACAACATTGTGCTCAAACATAAAAAGATCATGTACATGGCACAGTGTTGGGTAGTGTTTCATTCTGTTGTACATAGGGTTGCTATGAGTTGGATCTGACTCAATGACAACCAACAACAAAAATTGTTTTGGGAGAGGACTGCTGGTCCTTTCCTTTGTCTTAGTCTGGAAGCTCATCTGGAATCTGTCCACCATAGGCAGCCCTGTTGATATCTGAGATACTTGTGGCACAGCTTTCAGCATCACAGTAAAAAGCAAGCCCCCACAGCATGACAGACGTGGGGGATACAGTATATAAGATGGTGAAAAATACTAAGAAGTTGAAATAGGGGGGTTAGAGAATGTATCACTGAGAAAAGTGACATTTGAATGAAGACTTAGAGGAGGTGAAGGTGAAGCCCTTGTGGATATCTTGGGAGGAAAACATCATAACCAAAGGAAACAGCATTAATGTCTTGTCACTAAGTTATAGATACAGTATCCATAGATAGACAATGCTAATTACTCCTCCAATTCAGTCAAGGCCCTATCAGAATTGAAATTGTTTTGTTTTGTTTTGTCTTGTTTTGTTTGCAGTTCTGGGGATCGACCCCAGGGCCTTACACATACTAGGCAAGTGTTCTAGCACTAATCTCTGTTCCCAGCCTGCTGAATTGAAACCTAAAGACAAATTGTAAAGTCAACCATCACCAGAAATCCTTACTCAAAAATAATAAGGGGAATCAAGAGAGAGATTCTGTTTTCTGGACTGACATAAAAAGTTGGAAGAACCAGGCACCATGGCACAGGTCTGTAATCCCAGTGACTTGAGTAGCCGAGGCAGGTGGATTGCAGGTTCGAGGCCAGAGGCACCTTGCGCAACTTAATAATACCGTCTCAAAATTAAAAATAAAAATGAGTTTGAGGTTGCAGCTCAGTGGTAGAGCATTTATGTAGCATGGATGAGGTTCTAGGTTCATCCTACCAATACTAAAAAAAAAATCTTGGAAGAAACCATATATAGCTGTTATGTGCTCATTTCTATAAGTCATGAGGTCATTTGTTGTTGTTGGTAGGTGCTGTCAAGTTGGGTCCGACTCATAGTAAACCTATGTACAACAGAAAGAAATACTCCCCAATTCTATGCCAGGCACACAATCTTTTTATGTTTAAGCCCATTGTTGCAGACACTATGTCAATCCATCTAGTTGAAGGGCTTCCTTTTTTTCATAGACCTGCCACTCTCCCAAACATGATGTCTTTCTCCAGGGATTGATCTCTCCTGACAACATGTCCAAAATACGTAAGGTGCAGTCTAGCCATCCTTGCTTACAAGGATGTACTCTGTTTGCACTTCTTCTAGGACAGATCTGTTGGTTCTTTTGGCAGTCCGTGGTATATTCAATATTCGTCTCCACCACTATAATTCAAAAGCATCATTCTTCTTCTGTCTACCTTATTCAACATCCAGCTTTCAAAAGCATATGATGTAACTGAAAATGCCATGGTGTGAGTCAGGTATACTTCATCTTCAATGTGACATCTTTATTTTTTAACACTTTAAAGAGGTCTTTTGCAACAGCTTTTCCCAGTGCAATGCTCCTTTGATTTCTTGACTGTTGGCTTCCATGGGTGTTGATTGTTGTTGTTGTTAGGTACTGTCAAGTCAGTGTCCAACTAAGAGCAACCCTGTGTACAACAGGCGAAACACTATGTTAGTGCTTCTCTGCTATTCATAGGGTTTTCAATGGCAGATCTTTTTTTGTGAGTGGGTTGCCAGGTCTTTCTCCAAAGCCTACAGCACCTGGGGTTCCCAGGCGGACTCCCATCCAAGGATTAACCAGGTCTGACCCTGCTTAGCTTCCAAGATCTGATAGGATTGTACTTGAATATGGCTGCAGGCATATCCAAATAAAGTAAAATCTTGGACAACCTCAATCTTTTCTCCATTTATCATGGAGTTGTGTACTGATCCAGTTTTAAGGATTTTTGTTTTGTTGATGTTGAGGCACAATCCATACCAAAGGTTGTCTTCTTTGATCTTCATGCGTAATGTTTCAAATCCTTTTCAGTTTCAGCAAGCAAAGTTGTGCATCTGCATAATGTGGGTTGCTAATGAGTCTTCCTCCAAGCCTGATTCACTGCCCTCTTCTCCTCCTCCTCCTCCTCCTCCTCCTCCTTTTGTGGTACTGGGAGTTGAATCATGCTTGCATGCCCTGCAAGTGCTAGACCACTGAGCTGCACCCCCAGCCCATTTTTTTTTTTTTTACTTTTTGAGACAGGGTCTTGCTAAATTATGCGTACTGCCTCTGGTCTCAAACTTGTGATCCTTCTGCCTCCGCCTCCTGAGCTGCTGGGACTACAGGCGTGCGCCACCGCACCTGGCCCATGTTCTTCTTTATAAAGTCCAGCTTCTCCAATTATTTGCTCAGCATAGAGATTGAAGAGATACAGTGAAAGGGTACAGCCCTGATGAACACCTTTCTTGACTTTTAAACAATGTTTCCTTGTTCTGTTCAAATGACTGCCTCCTGGTCCATGTACAGATTTCTCATGAATACAATTAAGTGCTCTGGTATTCCCATTCTTCACAATGTTATCCATAATTTATTATGATCCACATATTCAAATGCCTTTGCATAGTAAATAAAACATAGACAACTTTCTGGTATTCTCTGTTTTCAGCTAGTATCTGCAATCAGCAATGACGTCCTTGGTTTTATACCCTCTTTTGAATCCAGCTTGAAGTTCTGGCAATTCCCTGTCAATATACTGCTGTAGTTTCTTTTGAATGGTCTTTACAAAATTTTACTGGTGTGAGATATTAATGATATTGTTTGATAATTTCCACATTTGGTTGGATCTACTTTCTTGGGAATAGGCACAAATATGGATCTCTTCTAATCAGCTGACCAGGTAGCTATTTTCCAAATCTCTTGGCATAGATAAGAGAGCACATCCAGTACTGCATCTGTTTGTTGAAACATCTCAATTGGTTTTCCATCAATTCCTGGAGCCTTATATTTTACCTGTTCCTTCAAGGAAGCTTTCATTTCTTCTTTCAGTACCAGTGGTTCCTGTTCATATGCAACCTCTTGAAATGGTTGGTTATCCACCAGTTCTTTTTGGTATAATGACTCTGTGTATTCCTTCCATCTTCTTTTGATGCTTCCTGCATCATTTAATATTTTCTCTATAGAATCATTCACTATTGCCACCTGAGGCTTGATTTTTTTAATTCTTTAAGCTTGAGAAAAACAGAACGTGTTCTTCCCTCTTGGTTTTCTATCCCGCACATGTCATTATAATAATTGATTTTGACTTCTCCAGCTGTCCTTTAAAATCTTCTGTTTAGTTCTTTAATTTCATTATGTCTTCCTTTTACTTTAGCTGCTTGATGTTCAAGGGCAAGTTTCAGAGTCTCTTTTGACATGTAATTTGATTTTTTCTTTTTTCCTGTCTTTTTAATAATCTTTTGGTTTCCTCGTGAATGTCTTTGATGTCATTCCACTTGTCTGGTCTTCGGTCATTAGTGTCTAATGCAACAAACCTATTCCTGAGGTGGTCTCTGAACTTTGATGAGATACACTTAAGGTTATACTTTGGCTCTCATATACTTGTTCTAATTTTCTTCAGTTTCAGTTTGATCCTGCATATGAGCAGTTGATGATCTGACCCACAGTCAGCACCTGGTCTTTTTTTTAAATTTTGATATTGAGCTTTTCCATTGTCTCTTTCCACAAATGTAGTCAGTTTGGTTCCTGTGTGTTCCATCTGCCTGCAGCTGTAGTACTGTGGTATCCCATCCCATCAGATCTCAGAAGCTAGGCAGGTTCAGGTCTGGTTAGTACTTGGATGGGAGATGCCTGGGAACACCAGGTGCTGTAGGCTTGGGAGAAGGACCTGGCAACCCCACTCCCCCACAAAAACAATCAGCCATTGAAAACCCTATGAATATCAGAGAAGCACTGACAATAGTGTTTTGCCTGTTGTATGTAGGGCTGCTATCAGTCGGATACCAACTCGATGGCACCTAACAACAAACAACAAACAACAACATGCTCCATCTGGTGAATCCCATGTATATAGTTTATGTTGGTGAAAAAATGTACCTGCAATGAAAAAGCCATTGGTTTGACAAAATTCTATCGTGCGATCTCTGGTATTGTTTCTGTAACCAATGCCAAATTTTTTGACTATTGAGCCTTCTGCTCAATAGTCTCAGGCAGTCTGCGTCTCCAACTTTTGCATTCCAGTCACCAGTAATTATCAGTACATCCTGACTACATGTTCAATCTATGTCAGATTGCAGAAGCTAGTAAATATTTTCTCTATCTTCATTTGTGGCCTTGTGATGGGGGCATAAATTTGAATAATAAAAGGTCCCATGTGGATATTATTCTATTACTGACAGTATTGTACTTCAAGACAGATGCTGAGATGTCTTTTTTGATGATTAATGCATCCCCATTTCTCTTTACTTTGTCATTTCCAGCATAGTAGACCATGATTCTCTGATTCAAAATGGCCCATGCCAGTCCAATTTAGCTCACTGATGCCTAGTATGTTGATGTTTATGCACTCTATTTCCCTTTTGATGACTTCTAATTTTCCTAGATTCATACTATGTACATTCCATGTTCCAGTTATTAATGGATGTTGTTCCTCTTCATTTTTAGTAATGCCACATCAGCAAATGGAGGTCCCTGGGGCTTTACTCTATTCCTGTCATTAAGGTAGGTCCTACTTTGAAGAAGGAACTCTTCCCCAGCTATCTTTTGAGTGCCTTCCAACCTTGGGGGATGTGGGGGCTCATTTTCCAGCACTATGTCTGACAGTGTTTCTCTGCTATTCATAGGACTTTCAGTAGTTAATTGTTTCAGGAGTGGGCTAGTCATATCCTTCTCCCTACACTGTCTTAGTCTGGAAGCTCAGATGTAACTTGTCTACCATGGGTGACCCTGTTGGTATCTGTAATACTGGTGGCATCACTTTCAGCATCACAGCCACATATAAACCCCCACATTATGGCAAACTGACAGACAAGTGAGGGTATAGGTCATCGTTGCATTTAAAACTGTTTTTGAGCCAGGTGCGGTGGCACACACCTGTAATCCCAGTGGCTTGGGAGGCAGAGGCAGGTTGATTGCAAGTTTGAGATCAGAGGCAGTCTGCGTAACTTAGTGAGACCCTGTCTCCAAAAAAAGTTAAAAAAAAATGGGCTGGGGGGTGCAGCTCAGTGGTCCAGCACTTGCAGAGCATGCAAACATGAGGCCGTGGGTTCAAACCCCAGTGCTGCAACAACAACAACAACAACAAAACCCCCACAAAAACACAAACAAAACAACACACACACACAAACAACAACAACAAAACTTGTTTTCCATTATCCACTCAGTATTTCCTTTGCCCTCCACTAGAACCTCTTCCTCTGGTTTAGGTTCTTTATCTAGCACAGTGAACCAGATTTTCATTCTTGAAGGATCTAAATCCCCTTCAACATTCTCCCTTTTCTGATTGCTTTAATTCCCTCCATTAATCTCTTACAGGCTTCTCACAGAATCTCCTCAATTCCAGAGAAACTTTTTTCTTCTTTTTTCAGTACTGAGGGGTTGAACCTAGAAGTTCATGAATGCTTGGCAACTGATACAGTACTGAGCTGTACCCTAGCCCCTTATTTTTAGTTTTGAGACAGGGTCTCGCTAAGTTGCACAGGCTCCCTTTGTCCTTGACCTCAAGGTCCTACTGCCTCAGCCTTTTGAGTTGCTGGGATTACAGGTGCCCAGTGACCAGCTCAGAGAAACTACTGGGTACCACTCCCCATGTGTAACAGAAGCCCAATTTCCTCATAGTAATGAGAATCAGTCATCTCAGCCAACTGAGCAATTTCTTCCTGGCTATTGGTTCAGTGGCATGTGAAGCCTCAAATGGCCAGTGAACATCTCAACTTCCTGTTCAATGAAACTATTGTTTTGTTTTGTTTTTTAAAGAGTAAAACAAAGTTATAGAGTTCATTAAGCACACATTTTGGAATACATGTGAGCACTGAAACAGAGATAGGGATCCAAGACACAGATGCAAACTTACCAAAGGAGCAAAGAGGAGGAAGTCAAAAAGAGAGCAATACAGTTTCCCTCCAGTTTTATTTAACCTTGGGCATGCTCCATGTGATATCCATCCTGGGCATCCAGCTCTGGGCACCTAGTATGATGTGAGCCTAGAAGGGTCGTCATAGGCTGGGAAGGTGCCAAGAAGATCAAATGAAGTTCCATTGTTTAGTTTCTTCTATTGGAGGAAATTCCCTTTAGTAAAATGAGATTATACATTATATAGGTTTAAGAAGGGGCTAGGGTTTATCTCAGTTAGTAGAGTGCTCCTCTGCACTTTATGAGGACTAGGGTTTGATCCCCAGCACTGAATAAATGGGAGAAGGATATGGCAGTCCACTCCCAAAATAATCAGCCATTGTAAACACTGTGAGAGTCAATATGAGTTAGATGTGACTCCAAGGCACCTAACAACAACAATAGAGGTTTAAGAAAAGAGTGACAGGGAGGTGCCTAGGCATGTCTCAAAGGAGCACAGAGTTACAGAGGGGAAAGCAAAGCTCTAAGACTACATACGCTTTGACCCCAAGCGTGGCTTATTGCCATTTTAACATTTTCATTATTTAAAATGTCTCTCAAAAATTATGTCTCTGTGCAGACCATACTCACAGTAGTCTTCTTGGTAGTTGTGTCAAAATTCTTGACTCTCAGCTGGTGAGATTCAAACCAGATCCTGGGGTGAAAGCTCTTTATCTTTCAATATCCCCCATATTTCCCTATCTTTCTATCCTGCCTCAAACTGATCTAAGATCAAGAGAGACTCATAAATCCAAGGGCTCTTATTCGATCCTATTAGCATGAGCCTGCATCCTACATCTGCTCATGGCAGAGATTCCTAAGGACCTGTGGTTGTTGTCAGTGGCTGCTTTTCAGCAACAGCATTTAGTCAGCACTTTCCATCCATGGAGATTCCATTTTTTATAGCTGAGTCCCAAGGTTTGCCTCCTCAAATAGCTACAAAGGTTAGATGGGTCTCTCAGCTGCTGGACAACTCAATATTATTCCCCTAAGATTTGTATCTAAGCCAGGCAGGGTGCTTCATGCCTGTAATCCCAGGATTTGGGAGGCACAGGCAGAAGGATTGCCGTACATTCAAGGCCAGCTTGGGCTACATAATGAATTACAGGTTAGCAGGGGCTGTATAGTGAGACCCTATCTTAAAAAGTCAAAACAAAACAAAAGACTTGTGCCTAAAGGATAGCTCACAGAATTTTCCCACCTCTAGAGTTTTGTAAAAGATCTGCTACTCTCAAGTTCTCTGAAATTTTATAAAAAGAGCAAGCTTCTAACATTGCAAGTTATCACACCTCTATTCTGTTTTCACTATAGTATTTAACACTATTTAAATAATCTTATTGTTTCTATATTTAGTTATTCCCCCACCATAGGTTGTTGTTAAGTGCCATTGAGTCAGTGTCCAACTCATAGCGACCCTATGTACAATAGGTGAAACAGTATTGTCAGTGCTTCTCTGCTATTCATAGGGTTTTCAATGGCAGATTGTTTTTTGGGAGTGTGTTGCTGGGTCCTTCTCCCAAGCCTACAGCACCTGGTGTTCCCAGGTGGTCTCCCATCCAAGTACTAACCAGGCCCAACCCTGCTTAGCTTCTGAGATCTGACGGGATCGTCAGAGGGGATGTCACAGTGGTATGGCTGCCAGCTCCCACCATAAGAGTCTCCTTTGATGGCCTTTGCCTCAGAGTCAGAGTGTATATACTTAATAAACTTTGATGCTTTATGAGCAAAAAGAGCATTCAGTTGATAGTTAACCTGAGAGGTGGTGTCTAAGGTAAGAAGGCAACTGGAATGAGCAGTGTGTTACTCTAAGGACCCAGAAAAATCTATATGACCAGGGAGGCCTCCCCTACTTTTTGGCATAAGGAATCCCTTGGCTTTGGTATTATGTGGGCTTTGGGTAAATAGACCTGCTATGGGGAACTATGAAGGGTAGACACTGGAATACCAGATAAAACTGTACTAGAAATTTTGATGTTGTTGTTGTTGTTGTTGTTGTTAGGCTCATGACTACCCTATGTTGAGTCTGGCCCATGACTACCCAATGTGCAATAGATGAAACACTACCTGACAACTATGCTGTGCCCAGCACTATATCAGTGCTTCTCTGATAGTCATAAGGTTTTCCATGGCTGCTTGTTTTTTGGGAGTGGGCTACCCAGTCCTTCGCCCAATCCTACAGCACCCAGTGTTCCCAGGTGATCTCCCATCAACCAGGTAATAACCAGGCCTAACCCTGCTTAGCTTCCAAGGTTGGACAGGATCAGGTGCCAGGGTGGTACAGCTGTGGGCATACTAGAAATAGTATACTTGAAATGTTCTGAATAGAAGTTTCCACCATGAGGACAGGTACTGAGGGATACCTAAAACAGGCCATTTCAGCAATGTGCAAGAAAACCTTGGGCTGTCAAAGGATGGGAAAAATAAATCTGCATTATAGAACCTAGCAAAAAAATCAACTGAAATGTATAGGGCCATACTGTCAACATCTTATCTCACAGATAACAGAAACTATTGTATTCCTGATAGAAGTATTTCTTTGTTGGGCACTAAGAGCTACAAACCAGAATTCAAAGTGGCAGAGATGAGAAGGAAAATCTTGAAAGTGAGTTAAGTATGTTGTTGTTGTTGTTAGGTGGTATCGAGTCGGTAGGTGTCCTATTCATAGTGACCCTCATAGGGTTTTCAATGGCTGACTGTTTCTGGATGGCCTTGGGAGTGGATTGCCAGGTCCTTCTCCCATTTTTGCAGTGCTGGGAATTGAACTCAGGACCTCAGAGACTGCAGCGCAGTGCTCTACCAACTGAGCTAAATCCCAGCCCGTGTTAAGTATAAGAATGACAAAATCCACTTCCTTTCCCAACCTTTGATTCCTGGATCCATGTATTCTGGCTGTGGAGAAAGAGTAACATAAATGAATGAATATACTGAATTTTGGAAGAAAGAACCCTAGCCCTTCAGGATGCTATCTCTCTGCTGGTGCTGTTATTGAAATCAAGCCATCAGTAGGCTATTCCATCATTCAAGCAGCTTCTGGAAATTATCCAGCAGCTTCTGGTAATGAGGTATGTGGGAACTGCAACGAATTCCATAGACACGAGGCCAGTGCAAAACTTCTTTTCTTCTTCTTCCTCAGGCTGGCCTCAAACTCATAATCCTCCTGCCTCACCCTCCAGAGTTGATGGGATTACAGGCATGCACCACCATGTCCAGCTAGAATATTTATTTACTTATTACTTACTTACTTAACTCATTTATATGTGGTGCTGGGGATCAAACCCAGGGTCTTGCACATGCTAGGCAATTGCTCCACCACTGAGCTATACCCTCAGCCCCTGCACAATTAAATTTTATGTTTGATTTTTAAAATACTAATCTGCAAAGACAGGAAATAAGAAATTCTTTTAGAATTGCCATGGAAATTTTTGTTCTGTGATTTAAACTGAATGTTTGATGAACTGAACTTTTAATTTCTTCAGTTTCTTCAGTGTGTATTCTTTTTTATTTTTTGGCACTTGGGGGCTAAACCCAGGGGCCTCACACCTACTTTGTAAGTGCTCTGCTACTGGGCTGTACCACCAGCCCATTTTTCACTTTTTCTTTTGACTCAGGGCCTCACTAAATTACTTACGCTGCCCCTGGCCTTGAACTTGGGATCCTCCTGTCTCTACCTCCCAAGTTGCTGGGATTACAGGCATGTGCCACCACATTTGGCCTTTCTTTAGTGTTTAAATAAAGCCACTTCCAGCCGGGCATGGTGGCACATGCCTGTAATCCCAAGCAACTCCGGAGGTGAAGGTAGGAGGATTGCAAGTTCGAGACCAGAGGCAGTCTGTGTAATTTAGCAAGACCCTGTCTCAAAGTAAAAAAATGGCCTTGGGGTACAGCTCAGTGGTACAGCACTTGCAAAGCATGCAAGCACGAGGCTCTGGGCTCAATCCCCCAGAACTGCAAATAAACAAACAAACAAACAAATACACAGCCACTTCCAACCTACAGAGTTGCTGGAGACACCAATACTAACAGACAGTCAAGTGTTGCTCCAATGAACTTGCTTTAATATGCATTTCAACACAATTGACTATACAGGGTAGATTGATTATGCCTGATGCCACTATATTCCATTTCCCATTGACAAATTGCTCAACATTACATTTGGGTTTCAGGATATGACTAAATCAACCTGAAATCCCGTGTCTGGAGTTGGGGGTATAGCTCAGTGGCAGAGTACTTCCCTAGCATGTGCAAGGCTCTGAGTCCAATCCTGAGTACTACCAAAGGGTGGGGGAACCCCTATCTGAAGTCTATTTCCTAGAACCACTCTTGGGGCCATTTTCTGTATTAGTCAAGATTCAATGAAGAAATAGAAGCAGTTTATCTTTTTAAATAAAATTTATAATTTTTTATTGTTGTAAGTATGTTGTTAGGTGCCGTCAAGTCGGTGTCCAACTTATAGCAACCCTATGTACAATCAGCGAAACACTGTTGTCAGTGCTTCTCTGCTACTCACAGGGTTTTCAATGGCTGACTGTTTTTGTGGGGGAGTGGGGTTGCCAGGTCCTTCTCTCAAGCCTATAGCACCCGGTGTTCCCTGGCGGTCTCCCATCCAAGTACTAATCAGGCCAGACTCTGCTTAGCTTCCAAGATCTGATGGGATTGGATGCCACAGTGGTACAGCTGCAGGCTTTGTAAGTATATGTACATAAGCTGGGCATGGTGGCCCACGCGTGTAATGCCAGTGGCTCAGGAGGAGGAAGCAGAAGGATCACAAGTTCAAGACCAGAGACAGTTTGCATAACTTAGCGAGACCCTGTCTCAAAAAAAGTAAAAAGAGTAAAAAAACGAGCTGAGGGTGCAGCTTAGTGGTACAGCACTTGCAAAACATGCAAGCACGAGGCCCTGGGTTCAAACCCCAGTACCATACACACACACAAAAAAAGTATATTTACATAAAATTTACCCTTTTAACCATTTTAAATGTATAGTTCAGTAGTACTAAATACATTTATAACACTGTACAATCATCACCATCTACTATCTACCTTCATAACTCTTTTCAACTTATAAAACCAAAACTCTGTCCATAAAACAGAAATAGCCCCTCATTCCTCTCTTCTCCAGGCCTCTGACAACCACCATTCTACTTTCTATCTCTATGATTTTGACTGTTTTAACAGCCTCATATAAGTAGAATCATACTACATTTGTCCTTTTGTAACTGGTTTATTTCACTTAGTATCATGAACTCATGTTTTTTCTATGTCAAAGCATATGTCAGAATTTCCTTCATTTTTAAGGCTGAATATGTATGTATTATCACATTTTGTATATCTATTCATCTGTTGATAGACACTTGGGTTACTTCCCTGCTTTAGCTATTGTGAATAATAACTCTATAAATATGGATGTACAACTATCTCTTCAAGACACTCCTTTCGATTCTTCTGGGTATATACCCAGAAGTGGAATTGCTGGATCACATGGTGATTCTATTTTTAATTTTTTGAAGAAGTGTCATACATAGTAGCAGATAGTTCAACTGAGAAAATTAATATAAAGAATTGTTGGGAAAACCACAGGTAATTGAGAACTAAAAAGAGAAAATAGAATAAAGAGATAGTGACTGTAAGAAATAGGTAGGAGAAATGAAGGGGCAAAGTTGTGATTATTAGGACCAAACACTTGGAAGAGGAGCCCTAGATAGCTGGAGCCCAGAACCTAAGGAGAACATGATGCCCAATTTATACTGGTACCTCAGTAGCTCAGAGGAGGGTCCCTGTAGTGTTGTAACTCAGATGTCTGAGAAGGTTGCTGGCTGACTGGTGCTAGTGCCTCTGAGGAATGTGATGAGGTTTGTTCTGAGCATGCAGGGAAGTCCAGAGCTGGAACCTACTGCTGCTGCTGGCATGAAGAGCTGTTTCCTAGGTGACATGGATAAAAACAAGAAGAAAAAAAGGAAGGATCAAGTCCCTTCTCCCTTGTGTCTTCAGATCTCCCATCATTGATATAATCTAACAGAGAGCCAGGAAAACAAAGGAAAAATGTAGACTGCAGAGATCCAGTTCTGGACCCACAGAGCAGACTATAGAAGGGTGGGTTGGAGTTAAGGAATAATTTCTTTATAACCAGCATAGTTGGACAATCATTGCTCATATTACATACAAAAGATGAGAAGAGTCATGTATATGCATTTGGAAGGCTGAGGCAGAAGGATTGTGTATTTGAGGCCAGCTTGAGCTACATAATGGGTTTGAGGCCAGCCCGTGCTACATGGTAAGATTCAGGAAGGAAGGAAGGAGAGAAGGGAGGGAGAACGCATCAGACAGCAGTGTAGGACATTTCACAGGGTTCTAGCTTTAGTAACTAGATGAATAACAGAGAGAGAGGTATAATATATGTGGAGCAGAGAGTTGGGAGGAACTAGTTTGTAGCATGAAAACAAAATCTGCTAGGGTTGATAAATTTAGTTTGAGAAGTCTGGAGTTTGATACAGTACAATTTAAACTGTAGTCTCTTAATGGGCAAGTCTTCAATTTTTAAAAGAATAATGCGTATGTGCATGTACAAGTGTGTTAGCCAGCTGTCATTGTAACAAATTTCTGAGAAAGAATCAGGCCCAGTGATGCACATCTGTAATCCCAGCAACTCAGAAGGCTGAGGAAGGAGGATTGCAAGTTCAAGGCCAGAGGCAGCCTGCATAGGTCCCAGTCTCAAGATAAAAGAGTAAAAAATGGACGGGGGATGCAGCTTGGTGGTATACTGCTTGCAAAGCATGTGTGATGCCCTGAGTTCAACCCCTAGTACCACACATAAACACACAAAAAAATACCTGAGATACAACTTATAAGGAAGAGAGGTTTGTTTTGGCTCACAGTTTCAGAGGTTTCAGTCTATAATCACTTGGCCCCATTGCTTTTGGGCCCATGGGGAGGCAGTATATCATGGTAAGAAGCAAGCAGCAGAAAAAGCCTATTCACCTCATGGCTGCTGAGAAGCAAAGAAAGCGAGAGAGGATGGTTCAGAGGTCCCAGTATTTCTTTCAAGGACCCCCCAATGACCTACCTTCCTTCCACCCCTCCTTTTAAAGGTTCCACTACTTTCCAGTAGCACCAGGCTGGGCACCAAGAATTCAATACATGGGCCTTTCAGAGACATTCTGTGCGTGTGTGTGTGTGTGTGTGTGTGTGTGTGTGTGTGTGTGTGTGTGTTACTGGGGGTTGAACCCAGGGCCTCACGCTTGCATACTTTGCAAGTGCTGGACCACTGCGCTGCACCCCCAGCCCATTTTTTAACTTTTTGAGACAGGGTCTCGCTAAATTACACAGACTGCCTCTGGTCTTGAACTTGCCATCCTCCTGTCTCCACCTCCCAAGCGGCTGGGATTGCCACTGTGCCTGGCTCAGAGACATTTATATCTTCCAGGGTGCCAAAAAATGTATAGACATTTTAAGAGATGTTATCTATGTGTTACTGTTTGAAGTTGATTGAATTATGATGGTAATCACTTTGAGCACCTCTTATAATTGCAGAAGTCAAACATGATGTATGCATCTTTTGTTATCAGTATATATTGACTATTACAATTTTAATACTTAAAATGAGTTTACTTTTTTATATACTCTGTGCATATATATTCTCAAATCTAATCATACCCTTTCAACAGTTTTAGAGGGCTACAAAATCAGATGCAGATTACAATTGCATGTGGATTAGATTCATACAAGACAGCTTTTGAGAACTCTTTCTACCACTATATATATTTATATTCATATAAATAAATGAATGATATGTATATTTATACATATATAATAAAACTTTCCATTTTAACTTTTTTGACTGAGACAATGTGCTACTAGGTAGCCCAAGATGCCCTCAAACTCTAAATCCCCCTGTCTCTATCTCCTGAGTGCTGATTATAGGCATGTGCCACCATATCTGGCCTTACTGTTTTATGTTTGTTTGTTTGTTTGTTTGTTTTTCATGCTTTAAGACAGGGTCTTGCTGTGTATCCCAGGCTGACCTGGAAGTCACTATGTAGACCAGGCTGGCCTTCAACTTGTATCACTTCAGTCTCCCCAGGGCTGGGATTATAGGTGGGCACAACTAAGCCCAGTCTATTTTTTAATTGTGGAAAAAATATACATGACATAAAATTTTCAATGTTGGGGTTGGGGATGCTGCTCAGTGGTAGAACACTTGCCTGGCATGCACAGGGCCCTGGGTTTGAGCCCCACACCAAAGGAAAAAATAAATTTTAACCATTTTGTCTATAGTTCCATGGAATTAAGTACATTCACACTGTTGTACAACTATCACCACCATCTCTAGAGCTTTTTCATTATCCCAAACTGAAACTATACCTATAACACTAACTCTCTATTCCCTCCACCCTCCCTCTCCTGTTAGCCACTATTCTACTTTCAGTCTCTATGAATTCACTGATGTAGATACTTCGTATAAGCAGAATCATATAGTATTTGTCCTTTTGTCTGCTTGTCTCACTTAGCCTAATGCCTTCAAAGCTCATTTGTATTGTAGCATGCATCATATCAGAATTGCATTTCTTTTTAAGGCTCAATATCATTTTATTGGGCTGGGATTTAGCTCAGTTGGTAGAGCGCTGTGCTGCAGTCTCTGCGGTCCCAAGTTTAATTCCCAGCACCGCAAAACTGGGAGAAGGGCTTGGCAATCCACTCCCAAGGCAATCCGGAAACAGTCAGCCATTGAAAACCCTATGAGGGTCGCTATGAGTCAGATATCGATTTGACAGCACCCAACAACAACAACAACAACAACAACAACAACAACATCATTTTATTATATGTATAAGACGACATTATGCACTTTGTCTTTTTCAGTCCTCAACAAAAGAAAAGCTTCTGCCAGTCTATAAAGCAGTTATGTCACCAAGCACCACATTTAGTTCCCTCAACATTTTTGTAGGAAGATTCTCTCATCCTAGTACTTTGAGCAGCTGATATAGTAGGTATTTAGAGATTCAGCTTTAGGCTGGAGATTTGAGAGTTATCATCCTGTGAAAGAAAAAACAAGCCCAAATCTGGACTAGAATCCAATCTTTTGGCATGATGTAATTGACAGTTTCCTTCTAGAAAGAAATTACAATTTCTGATAAAATGCCTTCCCAAATTTCTAATAAACTAACGGGATTAAAGTTTATAAAAAATCAGTTATCCATTCACTCACCTTACAGTTAAGACTTTTACCAAATAGTCTTTTCTTTTTTGTATCTAATCTAACAATGATTATTCTAACTAATCTCTTTTATTCCAAAATATCCCTAGCAAATGTGAATATTTGAATTGGACTTATAAAAGAAAAAAAATTTTAAAGAGGTAAAATCATGCCGATATGAAATGAATATGGATCAAATATTTTTATTTAACTTACTAATTAATGAGAGAAGCAGAAAAGATGTTACAATCAGTTTAAAGGAAAGTCCAAAGGCCAGACAAATAAATGAACCCATCAGCAATCCTGAAATCAATTTTCTCAATAGACACAAAGCTGGCTTATGCCACAATGGGAAAGGGAAGTCATTAGAAACTCACCAAACAGAATTGATTTGCATGTCTGAAAATAATGATTTTTTTTTTTTTTTTGGTACTGGGGGTTGAAGCCAAGGGCTCATGCCTGCATGCTTTGCAAATGTGGGACCACTGAGCTGTACCCCTAGCCTTTTTTTTTTTTTACTTTTTTTGAGACAGGGTCTTAGTAAGTTATGCAGACTGCCTCTGGTCTCAAACTTGCGATCCTCCTGCCTCCGCCTCCCGAGCTACTGGGATTACAGGCATGTGCCACCCGCCCGGCTTTAATGATTTATTTTATTTTATATTGAGAGAAGGTCTCACTGTGTAGCCAAGATTGGCCTGGAACTGCTATGTAGCCCACATTGGCTTCAAACTCATACGGATTCTTCTGCCTCAGTCTCCTGAGTGCTGTGATTACTGTCATGCACCACCACACCCAGCAATAATAATGGTTTGTATTGCTATCAGTTTTCTTCGTTAGCCTCTATATTTTCAGAACTGTGAAACAGCTCAAAGACAATGAAAGGCATACACCCCATAGAATCTGATAAGTAGGAAGGAAACGTTTAAAACAGTGCAGTTTTCCATTTCCTGAAAATCTCTGGGTCCATTTAAATGTTTTTCACACTTTTTCCTCTATCCTTCTTTATGTCTTCTCTTGATGCAAATGGTAATGAAATTTTGATATAAAGCTCACAACACAACTAACAGAATCTTATTAAAGAAAAATTTTCTTTAACACTTGGCTTTTGCCTGGCACAGTGGTGCACATCTTTAATCCCAACTACTCAAGAGGTGGAAGTGGGAGGATTATGAGTCTGAGACCAGAGGCAGCCTGTATTATTTAGCAAGACCCTGTCTCAAGATAAAAGATTAAAAAATGGGCTGGGAGTGCAGCTCAGTGGTAAGAGTGCTAGCAAAGCATGAGTAATACACTGGGTTCAAACCTTTATTTTCAGTATGACACCCCACTGTTCACTACACAAGATACTCTACCTTCTCCAGGGAATCAATCCTGAGTCTTTTGCAGGGGGCAGGTGGGGCAACTGCCTTGGTAGCTGGGGAGGGAATCTGGTGGTCTATTGCTTCTTAAATAGACTTTCAATTGTTAAACAAAATGATGGAAAGCCATTGTTTTGGACTGAGCTCCTATACTAGGCCCCAACAGATCAGACCAGACCAAAGTGGAGTCACTCAAGCTTAATGCCACAAAATCCAATTGAAACTTTAAGGAACAGATAGATACATTCCCTAAACAGACCAGTTTTTCCTGAAAACAGGAGATTCCAGTTTACCTGAGACAGAGCAGTAAGTCCCCTATATTTTAGCCCTTACAATGCAGTAACCTGAAGTGACCTGATGTTAATATATCAGGTTGTTTATTTCTATCGTTCTGTTCCCTTGTTCTCACCTTACAAAATCCACTCTTCTGTCATTGCCCAGTGGGAGTTCTCATTCTATTTGAAGACTGAAGGCTGCCCCAATTCATTAATTACAGATCAAAGCCTAATCAATCTACAGCTACATTTGTGTTGGTTTTGTCTTGACAGAACCAATTATCCTGATTTTAGTTCCAACTTTACCTCTGCTTCTTGAGTTAACTGGAGCTGCCAATTCTTAAGCCTTTGGTGGTTTCCTGGAGCAAATCAGGCCTGCTCTCCTTTTGTCAGCCTCCTTTTGTTACCAGGGAGGCACAGGGAACACGGGTCTGGGAGGCCAGCAACAGCAATACCTCCCCAGCAGCAACAAAACAACAGAACCTTGGTTCGTTTGTGTTTGTGTATTAAAAAAATATACCCAATACAGACGTTATAATAGAGAATACAGACATAGTTTATTAAAGATAGCACACCTTCAAGAAGCGAAGGTAGATAATTGAGAAGAGCTGCTGCTCTTGCTACTACTGCATAGAGCTAAGGTCAAATGTGATTTTTATAGTGAAATTTGAGCCTTTGGGGGAAGGGAAGAAACACTTCCTACCTTGAGTCTGTGTCCAGAATGAGTTAAAGGATTCCCAGTCCCTTCCAAGGAATGGACTCAGAGGCGGACTCTTCAAAAGGTTACGAATCCAGGCAGCTACTAATCTTGATAAAGGAGCAGAATCTACTCAGCAAGATACTGTTCAACTGCTGGGGGTGGAACATAGTTCACATGGTCTTATTATCCTTCCTGGATGAATGTAGAAGTTATTTTTAATCTTTTTCCTCCTAGCAACAATGCTACTTGCAAGGATATTATCCACTAGGGAAGCACTGACCATCAGATCAAGGCCTTTGTCTCAGAGGAAGCTTCCATTGATAACCATGTCTCAGGTGGCTGGGAAGCAATTGGTTGGGAAGCAGATGGCTGCAGAGGCCTCTTTATTCCCTTTCTTCCCGCACAGTATACTCTATCACTTTGGTAGATGACAAGTTTGCTAAGTCAAACTTAAGTCTCACTATCCTGTTGCTTTCTACCTTTCAAAATGTTAGTGGTTTGACCTCCTGTTCGCAAAGGAGGGAAAAAAAAAGACTAATTATATAAACAGGCAATTACCCAGACCATGTATGACAATAGAACTCTGACCCACAGCTCAGTAGCAATCAGGTCAGGACTTGGTCAATGAGTCAGCTTCCCTATACTTTACTGTTACTTCCAGCTAAGGACCAAACCAATCACAGAAGGAGCCTGGCTACTAGTTAGGCCTTGATAATGACCTCCAATCAGAACATATCTGAACCTTTCCCTTTTTTCACTATAAAGTGTTTCCACTCCCCTGCCTGTTTTCAAGTCTCTGTCAAACATATGTAGGTAGCCAACTCGGGCTATATGTAGCAAGCCTGAATAAATAGCCTCTGCTCTCATTTGGAGGGCTGGGATTTAGCTCAGTTGGTAGAGCGCCACTCTGCAGTCTCTGAGATCCTGAGTTCGATTCCCAGCACCACAAAAATGGGAGAAGGACATGGCAACCCACTCCCAAGGCAATCCCGAAAACAATCTGCCATTGAAAACCCTATGAGGGCCGCTATGAGTCGGACACGACTCAACGGCACCTAACAACAACAACAAGCTCTCATTTGGATGCTCTTCATCTTTTCCTATGTCTTCTTGACCTTAAAGTTTTATGTCTTCAGAAATTGCTATACCATTTTGCATTCCCACTAACAGTGGATGGGAGTTCCAAATTGCTTCACATTCTCAGCAGCATTTGGTATTGTCAGTATTTGGGATTTTACCCATTCTAATAAGTGTATACTAGTATCTAATTTTTATTTTAATTTGTAGTTCCCTAATGACATATATGTCCGCAGCCATAGCACCCTAGCATCCAATCCCACCTCATCTTGGAAACTAAGTAGGGTTTGCTTGGTTAGGAGACCACCTGGAAATACCAGGCACTGTAGGCTAGGGGGAAGGACATAGCAATCCACTCCCTCAAACAATCTGCCATTGAAAACCCTATGAATAGCAGAGAAGCACTGACAATACTGTTTCACCTGTTCTGTTGTACATAGGGTCCCTATGAGTAGGACCAGCTCGACAGCACCTAACAACAACAAAAATGACATATGGTATCGAGCATTCTATTGTGTGCTTATTTATATATGACCTGTGAGGTGTCTATTTGGATCTTTTGCCTACTTTTTAATTGGGTTGTTTTTTAATTGTTGAGTTTTAAGAGCTTGTTTATTTTGGATATTAATCCTTTTTTCAAAAATGTTTTGCAAACATTTTTTTCTCCAGTCTGTGGCTTATCTTTTCATTCTCTTCTCTCATTAAATTTTTGGCATAAAGTTGTTGACAACATTTTTAAATAAATCTCTGCTGTATTTTATGTTCCCTCTGACCTATTGCTATTTATTTGATGCTATTTCTCTTTTATCCAGAACAATCTCAAAGAACTTTGTTTTCTTGGTTAGTCTTTTCAGATATCTAACCTTCATTTTTTTGTTATCTGTATTGTGGCTTTATCTTATAAATTTATTTTCTAATCTTTGTTATCGTCTTCCATTATTTTAGATTTATTCATTTTTTTTCCTAATGTACTAGGCAGATCACTTATGCCATTAGTTTTTAGTGTTCCTCATTTTCTAGTGTAAAGGCATATAATGTTAATTTGCCTATATCCTATAAATATGGGTAAATAGTATTTTTTGTGTGGTGAACTCAAGGCTTCACACTTGCTAAGTATGCACTCTACCAATAAGCTACAAACCCAGCCCTAAATGGTATTTTTATTACTACAAAAATCTAATATTATAAATCCCTATTGTGATTTAGTCTTTGAACTTTTAGTTATTTAGATTTTTTAAATTTCTAAATATATGAAGTTTAAAAAATAATCATGCTATTATTGATTCCTAAGTTAACTGTACCTACAGCCATAGCCCTGTGGCATCTGATCCCATCAGATTTCGGAAGCTAAGGAGGGTCAGGCCTGGTTAGTACTTGGATGGGAGACCACTTGGGAACATCAGGTGCTGTAGGCTTGGGAGAAGGACCCGGCAACCCACTCCCAAAAATCAATCTGCCATTGAAAACCCTATGAACAGCAGAGAAGCACTGACAATAGTGTTTTTCCCCTGTTGTACAGAGGGTCACCATGAGTCGGATACCGACTTGACGGCACCTAACAACAACAACAACAATAAGTTAATTGTAATATTGTCAGAGAATATGGAGTACATGGATAACAATATTTTGCAATTTGTAGGAAGTTTCTCAATGGCCTATAAAAACTAACTTTGTTAAATCTTCCTTGCCTATTTGAAAAGTATACATGTTCTCAAATTCCTGGGCATGTAGTTATATACAAGCCCTTTAGGAAAGGTTAACTAATTGTACTCATGAGGAATCTGTACATGAACCAGGAGGCAGTTGTTCAGATAGAACAAGGAAACACTGCCTGGTTTAAAGTTGAGAAAGGTGTGCATTAGGGCTGTATATTTTCACCACCTTGCTTCAATTTATATGCTGAGCAAATAATCCTTGAGAAACTGGACTTTATGTGGAAGAACGCAGCATCAGGATCAGAGGAAGACTCATTAACAACCTGTGTTATGCAGATGAAACAACTCTGCTTGCTGAAAGTGAAGAGGATTTAAAACATTTACTGATGAAGATCAAAGATCATAGCCTTCAATATGGGTTGTGACTAAACATCAACAAAACAAAAATCCTTATGACTGGGTCAGTATGCAACTTCATAATAAATGGAGAAAAGAATGAGGTTGTCTGAGATTTTGCTTTGCTCAGCTCTATAATCAACACCCATGGAAGCAGCAGTCAAGAAATCAAAAGACGCATTGCTCTGGGAAAAGCTGTGGCAAAAGATCTCTTTAGAGTATTGAAAAGTAAAGACGTCACATTGAAGACGAAGGTGTGCCTAACTCATGCCATGGTATTTTCAGTTGCAGCATATGGTTGTGAAAGCTGGACATTGAACTAGGGAGACAGGAAAAGAATTAATGCCTTTGAATTATGGTGCTGGAGATGTCTATTGAATATACCATGGACTGCCAAAAGAACCAACAGATCTGTCCTAGAAGAAGTGCAACTAGAGTGCTGCTTGGAAGCAAGAATGGCCAGAATGTATCTTACATATTTTGGACATGTAATCAGGAGAGATCAATCCCTCGAGAAAGACATCATGTTTGGGAGAGTAGCAGGTCAACAAAAAAAATGAAAACCCTTCACCAGATGGATTGACACAATGGGCTTAAACATAAATGAGATTGTATGCCTGGCACAGAATCGGGAAGTGTTTCGATCTGCTGTACATAGGGTCACTATGGTCACTATGAGTCGGACTCAACGGCACCTAAGAACAACAACAACAACAAATTGTGTGGTAAATACTATCACAATGACTGGTGATTCTTGTATGTCTCTTTCTATTTATGAGTGAGGTACTTTTAGAACTTTCATATGCACAAATGGGGCTCGTTTCATGGACCCTTCAATAGAAAGTGATAGGTTATAGACTGAGTCAGCTCATTAGGGTATTCCCCATGTGTCAATATTCTGATCTAATTTCTGTCTACTACAATTTTATCTGTGCTGGGGTTTAGCCCAGTTGATAGAGCGCTGCTCTGCACTCTCTTCAGAACCTGGGTTTGATTCCCAGCACCGTAGAAATGAGAGAAGGACATGGCAATCCACTTTCAAAGCAATCCTGAAATAGCCTGCCATTAAACCTTATGAGGGTCACTATGAGTTGGACTGGACTCGATAACAACAACAGTAATTTTATTTCCTTTCCTGTTTTTTTTTTCCTTCTTCTTTAGATTAATAACTTTTCTTTACTTTTTCTTTTTTTTTATGACAGGATCTGTCTATATAACACAGCCTGGCCTGGAATGTTGGCGTTGAACTTGCAGTCCTACCTCAGCCTCCCCAATGCTGGGATTACAGGTGTGTACCACAGTGCCCAGCTAGATTAATAAACTTTTCATTCCTTTAGCCACATTTTAAAAACTTTTGAGCTGGGCATAGTGGCACATGCCAGTAACCCCAGCATTCAGGAGGCTGAGGTAGGAGGATTGATAGTGTAAGACCTTGTGTGTGTGGGGGGGAACCCAGCCAACCAACCAACCAACAAACCCAAACCCAACCCAAACCAAACAGAAACAAAAACAAAAAGTAAAAACAAAACAACCACAAAAAACACTTGGGTAGTTTTCAGTTTGGGGCTAACACTAAGTATGGGTATGAGCTCTTTTTATACACGTCTTCTTGAACCTATGTAGAAATTTTTACCTATGCACATATTTCTACATAAGACCTAGTTGAGTATTGAAGCGGGAGTAAAATTGTTGAGACAAAGCCTATTCATATATTCAGGTTTAGCTGATACTGACAGTTTAAGTATTTGTGTCAATTTATTTTCCCTTCAGAAGCATTTGAGTGATCTGGCTGCTCTACATTTTTGCCAGTTCGTTGGATTTTCCACCATTTTCATTCTAGCCATTCTGATGGATTGTTGTTGTTGTTAGGTGCTATGGAGTCAGGTCCAACCCCATGTACAACAGAACAAAATACTACCTGACACTGTCTTGCCCAGCACTATGTCAGTGGATCTCTGCTATTCACGGGGTTTTCAATGATAAGTGTTTTGGGATTGCTTCAGGAGCGGATTGCCATGTCCTCCCATTTTTGTGGTGGTGGGGATCAAACACAGGGCCTCAGAGAGTGCAGAGCAGCACTCTACCTACTGAGCCAAACCTTAGCCCCATTCTGGTGGGTATAAAATGCTGTTTCATTTGGGATTTTAGTTTGCATTTCTTCTTTATTTTTTAGGTGTTTAGGTGTTTGAAGAAGGCACACATAAAAATGCAGGGAGTTAGTCCTCTACATTTGCTGGAAATTTCCCCCTTAATGCCACTTCATCTAATGAAAGTTAGAATCTTTTTCTCTGTCTTGGAGGCAATATAGAGGATGAGGGTAAGAAGCTTTGCAATTATATTGTGAGGTAGCTAATGTGTGCTCGACTGAGGTGTGATTCCTAGCTCCAGTGCTTACTTGCTGAGTTATACTGAGAAAGTTATTTAATCATTCTCCATTTTATGTAAAGTAGCACTAATAATAGTACTGCGTCATGGAGTTGCTATGAGGATTAAATGACATAAAATAAGCAAAATGCTTTGCAAAGTTCCCAGCACACTGAGCAAGCACATGGTCAACAAATGGCAGCTATTATTGTACCTTATATTGATTATTTATGCACATCTCATTGCTTCTTCTGATTTACACATTCCACCACAAAGGAACAGCATACAGCACACATTTGCTGCCTCACATATAATAAGTGTTAATAAAAACTGATTTAATATATAAACAGAAGGTATTGTGGTTATTGTACGGTAAGATGGCATAAATTAAGATAATATGTACTGCTAATGATAAATTATTTAAATACACTGTCTCTTCTCTGTTTACTGTCACCATCCAACAGTTAAGAAAATTAAGGTAGGAGAGGAACGCTACGGAGGTAATAATGAAAATTAGATGTCTTACATTGCATTTGTGAGGGTTCTTTAGGCTTCTTTCTTCATAACCAAAACCAAAAAACCCAAATACCATCCTACAAACAAAAGCAGCACTTTTCTGAAGAGACATGAAGGCTTTCCAATTTTAACAGGTCCTTTGTTCAAAAGTGGTGAGGCGGGAGGCAACAGCTGCGCCAGAGGGTTCCGTACAAGATGGCGTCACCCATTCGCACACTCTAGCTGGGGTTACGTACTTCTGCCTCGCCTCTGGGCCGGAAGTGGTTACGGTCCCAGTGGATCCGAGTGGGTGCGCGCAGGCGGCTGCGGGGGGTTCCAGCTTTTCAGCATGAAGTGCCGCAGGTGTTCAGGCCGGTTGGAGGCCGCAGGTAAGTGAGGCTCTGGAGTTGCTGGAGCGTTCTCTGGGACTGTACGCGGGGCAGGGCGGGTTTCCAGCGCGGATCGAGGAGGGTCATGATGGTGAGGTTACCGCTGGGGGGTGCGTGGGTGACTGTGGCAGCCCGGCAGCCCCTAGTGAGTTGGCCCTGCCCTTCTCCCCGCCCTCGGCCTCCGGGTCTCTCACACCCCACGGCGGGAACGGTTCTGCACTCAGGTGCACAAAGAGGGCTCCCAT
The DNA here is from genome assembly GCA_007922755.1 of Pedetes capensis. NCBI lineage: Eukaryota > Metazoa > Chordata > Mammalia > Rodentia > Pedetidae > Pedetes > Pedetes capensis. The sequence continues at coordinate 90,582 of VMDO01004800.1, read as the reverse complement.
ATTGGCTGTTGGTCCCCACGCTCTCCTCAGGCCGACTCCTTAGGTCCCCTCTTCCTTTTTGGGGACATCCACCAAACCTTCAAGGCTTATTGACCCGAAGAGCTAAAAAACAAAACACCCCCCCCCAAAAAAAAACACCAAACAACAACAACAACAAAAAAAAACACCTTTGTCCGCTGCACCAGGTAACTCGGCGCCGCCTTTCCTCGCCTCCACGGCCCATGTTTCCTCCCCTCGATTCGCCGCTACCAACCCAGCCAGGTTACCTGCCACACCCTTTGCCCGGGCCTTGCTGGGAGCCGCTGCTTTCGCTCTTCACACTCGTGCATAATCAGAATAAGGACCTTGAACAGTATTTATTACAAAATTGGCAGCTGCTCATTAAAATACAAATCCCAGCCCTTACAAGCTTTTGATGCACTTTGCATTCAAACGCCCTCATATATTTCCTTCCCTGAAAACACGAGACTATACCTTATTTTTAAACTTGTATTACGGTAATAGAAGGAATTGCAACTGAAAGATTTTGTTAATTATCTAACTTAGAACATGTGGGAGAAAAGAGGTTTAAGGAGGGAAGGAATGATTAAATTTGGTCAAGTTGAGCTTGTTTTTAAAATGTCTTTTTTATGTTTATTATAGCTGTAGTCTGTGCATATTATCTTGTAAGAAAAAAGGCACAAAATTTTAAACAAAGATCCTTTGATACACACACACGTGTGTGTGTGTGTGTGTATACACACACATATATATATATTTTTCCCATCTCTTTCTTTACCATTCCCTCTTCCAACATTAAGAACCATTATCAATTTGGGTTGTATTTTTCTATTTCTTTTTCTTCATATTTATTGACAAGTGTGTGTACATATATATGTTTGTAAGATTTCATGTTACGCTTTACAAATGCATATTTTTACAAGTATGACATAGTGTGCTTTTTTTGTGCTTAAAAATGAGTTTTGAAATATTTTCTTTTTCAATGCATAGAAACCAACCTATTCTTTCTAGTTGTTCTGTGAATTCTCATAGTGCGTTAACATTCCATAGTTTGTAGAATTCCATAGGTTGTTTCCAACTTGCCACTGTTGAACAGGAATATTCCTAGGCCAGGAATATCCTTCCAGTGCCTCTGTGTGCCCATGTGAGCATTTGTTGAGGACAGATGCCTGTAGGTGGAATTGCTGAGTGGGAGACTGTGGACATGTAATAATACCACACTGCCTACCAACTATATTATAATGCCCATTTCCCCGGGGGTCTTTTAAACATTTGGTGGTATCCATCTTTCCTATTTTGTCTATCTGATGGATGGAAATTGATTTCTCATTGTTATTTTAATCTGTATTGCCATAATTACTAGTGAGACTGATCACCTTTTAACAGTTGTTGGCTATTTTTATTTCCTCTTTTGAGAAATGTCTTCTATTGGATTGACTTTTTCTTATTGATTTATAGTAGTGTTTTGTAGGTTCTGAATTTTAATCTTTTGTCATTGATGTGTTTGTTTATTTATTTTTGAGACCCAGTCTCACTGAAGCCACATGCTGACCTCAAACTCTCTATCATCCTGCCTCTATCTCCCCAATGCTGGAATTACAGGCATGAGACACCACTCCTGGCCATATGTTGTTGTTGTTAGGTGCTATCGAGTCAGTAGCCGACTCATAGCAACCCTTATGGGTTTTCAATGGCTGACTCTTTCCGGATTGCCTTGGGAGTGGATTGCCAGGTCCTTCTCCCATTTTTAGGGTGCTGGGAATTGAACTCAGGACCTCAGAGACTGCAGCTCAGCGCTCTACCAACTGAACTAAATTCCAGCCCCCTCCAGGCTATATGTTGTTGTTGTTAGGTGCCCTCGAGTCGGTATCCGACCCATAGCGAGCCTCATAGGGTTTTCAATGGCTGACTGTTTTGGGATTGCCTTGGAAGTGGATTGCCAGGTCCTTCTCCCATTTTTGCGGTGCTGGGAATTGAACTCGGGACCTCACAGAATGCACAGCGGTGCTCTACCATCTGAGCTAAATCCCAGCCCCTCCTGGCTATATAGTATGTTTAAAATATTTTACTCTCTATTTACTATTTTTTAAAGTTAATGTTTATTCTTTAACCATACGGCATCCTTGTTGAAACAGTTTAAAAATTCGTGTTTATATTATTTATCAGCCTTTTCCATGTGTATTTGTATTTTGTGGCTATCATTCCCTACCCTAGTGGTTCTCAAATGAGAGAGGTTTTGCCCTCCAGGGGCCATTTGGCAATGTCTGGAGACAGTGTTTGGTTGTCTAGCTGCCACTAGTGCTTCGTGGGTAGGTGCCAGTGATGCTGCTAAACAGATAGCCCCTCCACAATACAGAACTTTTCCAGACTAAGATGTCAGTTGTACTGAGGTTGAAATTTCTTGCTCTCCTCTTAAGGACAGAGTGAGATTTTTCTGCTGTAACTATATTTTCTCCTATTCTTGTGTTTGAGTCTTTCTTTAATTTCTCTAGATTTGGTGCATGCGTGTGTGTGTGTGTGTGTGTAATTGTTTTCCAAATAGTGCCACTTTTTTGTTGTGGTGGGTTTTTTTTTTCTTGACAGGTTGCCTAGAACTTACTATATAGGTCACAATAGCCTCAAACTTGTGATCCTCCGACATCTGCCTCCCAAGTGCTGCAATTACAAGTAGTATGCCACCATGTGAACAGATCACTTTGATATTTGTCCATTCTTGAGTCATTAATCTGAAGTGCTATATTTATCATGTACTAATTCCTCACACATACAAGATCCATTCTGGATTCTCTTCTGTTCTATGACCTAATTCTCTGTTTTGCTGGACCGATACTACAACATTCTACGTTAAACACGTTATGCTTTTTGGTATCTTGTAAAGTATGTACTTTCTCATGATTATTATTTTATTGAAAGTCATATATTTTATCAGCTCTCATTCTCTCTTATTTAAGAAACAATATTCTTGGCTATTCTTAGTTCCTTTTCCAGATTAATTTTATTCATTTATTTGCTTTATTGTTACTTTTTTTTATTGAGGCAGAGTCTCACTGTGTAGCTCAGGCTGGCCTCGAACTTGCTGTGTAGACCAGGTTGCCCTCAAATGTGTGATCATCCTCAGCTTCCCGTGTACTGGGGTTACAGGCGTGCACCACCATATCCAGATTAATTTTAGCATCAACTTGTCAAGATAGTTTTTAATGGTTTTATTGAGGTATAATTCATACATTATACAATTCGTTATTCAAAGTGTGCAATTCAGTGATTCTTAGTATATTCATAAAGTTATGCCACCGTTACCACATTCTAAGTTTAGAATGTGGTACTCCAAAAGAAACCCATTCCCATCAGCAGTCACTGGCCATTCCCAACTGCCCTAATACCACAACTTTAGGTAACAACTCATCTTTCTTTCTTTATCCATGTGGATATTTCTATAAATAGAATCATTCAATATGTGGTCTTTTGTGACTGGCTTCTCTCATTTAACATCATGTTTTCAATGTTCATGCCTGTTGTAGCTTAAATCAGTTCTTCATTCCATTTTATTACTGAGTAAAACTCCATCTTATGGTGTATTTGTTTCCTAGGGTTATAGTGATAAAGCAACACAAACTGAATGGCTTAAAAGAATGGAAATTGATTCTTTCATATTTCTGCAGGCTAGAGATCCATAATGAAGGATTTAAGGTGTTTGCAGAACTATATTATTTCCTCCACCCTGGGGGAAAATCCTTCCTTGCCTATTCCTGGCTTCTTGTGATTATTGGCAGTCCTTGGCTTTCCTTGGTTTGCAGTTGCATAATTCCAGTCTCTGTCTCCATCTTCACATGGCCTCTTCCCTGTGTATCTGCCTTCACAGTTAATTCTCTCTGTTCTCTTCCTCTAGGACACCAATCACAGTGGATTAAGGGCCCTGCTCTGATATGACTTCATTTTAACCTGACAACGGCTGGAAAGGCCCTATTTCCTAATAAGGTCACATTCACAGGTACTGGGGGCTAGAACTGCAACCTCTTATCGGGGACACAATTCAACTCAGAATCTATAGATAAGCTACCTTTTATGTAACCAGTCATCAGCTAACAGACACTTGAATTGTCTCTACTTTGGGGATATTATAAACAGTGCTGTTGTGTACTTTTGTCTAGGCATATTTTCATTTTCCTTGGTTGGGAGTAGAATTACTGGGTCATATGGTGGTTTTTTGTTTAACACTCTGAAGAGTTGTCAGTTTCTTCCAGAGCAGCTGTACGTTTGACATTCTCATCAATAATTACTCCATATTATTGCTAGCACTTTTTATTTTTTTCAGTACTTGGGGTTGAACCCAGGCCCTTGCACATACTTTGCAAGCACTCTACCACAGGGTTGCATCTCAGCCCCTTTTTATTTTTTATCTTAAGTCAGGGTCTTGCTAAGTTGTACATGCTGCCTCTGGCCTTGAACTCGGGATCTGCCTGCCTCATCCTGCAGAGTTGCTGGGACTTCCCACAGGTGGGTAGTCTGGAGTGTCTTTGTTGGACTTATACAATATTTTGAGAGACAATGAATTTATTGTTAACATTTAAAAATGGTGACATTTTATGTAAAATCTGGATCCCTGAGTTCTCTTCAATAAGCACAGTATCTGAGCACACGGGCCTTCTTCCTCCTAGGAGTCATCAGCTTGTGCTCTGTTGTTGCTGTGTTCTTCCTGCCACTGGCCCAGGGATACTTACCATCTATCATCACACTTTTACTGTTTTATTTTCTTAATTTTTACATTTTTAAACAATACACAGGTACTATATCCTTGTTTCTCTCTCAAAAATGGGGGAAAAAAAAATGTGGCAAAGCTACATTCTAAGAGAATGGACTAGCCTGCAGCTGTAGCCCTGTGGCATCTGATCCCATCAGATCTCGGAAGCTAAGCAGGGTCGGGCCTGGTTAGTACCTGGATGGGAGACCGCCTGGGAACACCAGAAGCTGTAGGCTTGGGAGAAGGACCTGGCAACCCCCTCCCAAAAATCAATCTGCCATTGAAAACCCTATGAACAGCAGAGAAGCACTGACAA
>VMDO01004800.1:61714-75393 GCA_007922755.1 Pedetes capensis | reverse complement strand
GTTGCTGGGATTACAGGTGTGCACCACTGTGCCCAGCTTCTATTCTTTCTTTCCTTCTACTTTCTTGAGTATAATTTCCTTTTCTCTATTTGTTCTTTTCTTTTCTTTTCTTTTCTTTACTTTTTTTTTCTTTTTTGAGACAGAGTCTCCCTGTGTAGCCCAGGATAGCCTGGAACTTGCTGTGTAGACTAGGCTAGCGTTGAACTCACATCAATCCTCCTGCCTTAGCCTTCTGAGTGCTGTAATTATAGATGTGTACCACCATGCCAGCTTCTGTTTACTCTTTTGTGTGTATGTGGTATTTGGGGGCCTTACACAGGGCCTCAGATATTCTTTGCATGTGCTGTACTACTGAGCTGCACCCTTAGCCCATTCTTTATTTTTCATCTTAAGACAAGGTCTTAGTAAATTATGCAGGCTGCCTCTGGTCTCAAACTTGCAATCCTTCTGCTTCTGCCTCCCAAGTCACTAGGATTATATGCATAAACCACTGCACCTGGCTTCTATTTATTTATTTATTTATTTATTTATTTATTTATTTAGCAGTACTGGGGGTTGAGCCCAGGGCCTCACGCTTGCATGCTTTGTAAGTGCTGTACTGCTGAGCTACTCCCTCAGCCCCATTTTTTTACTTTTTGAGACAGGGTCCGCTAAATTACACAGACTGCCTCCGGTCTCCAACTGGTCTCCTCCTGCCTCTGCCTCCCAAGTTGCTGGGACTATAGGCATGCACTACTGTGCCTGGCTCCATTTATTCTTTACTCAACTTTAATCTGACATCTTTCTATACTATTGCACTGATCAAGTTGATGGCTTTCTTATTTTCTAAGCTACTGGACACCTACTTGGATTCATTATTGTAGCTCTGAAAAGAATCTGTAGTTCCTGCACAAGACACTGTGTTCTTGGCTTTCATGCCATCATACTCTCCTTTCTCCTCTCTTTTCTTTTTCCTTTCAGTGCTAGAGATTTAACCTAGGCCCTTGCTTATGCTAGGCAGACACTCTCCTACTGAGCTACATCCCAGTCACTGACCTCCCTTCTCCTTGATATTTAAATATTGAAGTGATTCAGACTTGATATCCACTCCAGGGATTACATACTCAGATGCCTACAAAGTCCAAATAGGTAATGTAAATGAATGATGTCAAGTGATTGTATTTTCAATTTTTTTTTTTTTTTTTTAGATAAGAGTCTTGCTATATATAGTTCAGGCTGTTCTTGAACTCGTGATCCTCCTGCCTCAGCCTTTCAGGTGCTGGGATTACAGGCATGCACCACCATGTCTGACTTCAAATATTCTTAAATTTACACTTGAGAGGCTGAGATAGGATGAATTCAAAGCCAACAGGGGCTACATAGTAAGACCATGTCTCAAAATAATAGCAACAACAAAAATTCTTAAATTCATAAAGAAATATGTTTTTTTTTTGTTTGTTTTTGTTTTTTTTTGGTGGTGGTGCTGAGGATCAAATTCAGGGTCTATTCTCAGCAAGTACTCTACCACTGAGCTACACCCCCCAGCCCTTACTTTTTCTTCAACACAAGGCCTATAGGGGCACTTTTTGTTGGTTTTGGTAGAGATGTGGATCCCAAAACATATTTCTTTGTTAGAAAAATAATGGTATACAAGGGCTAGAAATGTAGCTCAGTGGTAGAACACTTGCCCAACATGCCCAAGGCCCTGAGTTTGATCCCCAGCACTGTGGGGGAAAGATGTTTTTGCTGGGCATGGACACACCCCTGTAATCCCAGCTACTTGGGAAGCTGAGGCAGGAGGATCGTGAGTTCAAGGCCAGCCTGAGCTACATAGTGGGAACTTGTCTCCAAAAAAGAAATAAAAAGAAAAGAAGGAAAAATAGTGTGGTGCTGAACAGCTATAATTCTAGCACTTGAGAGATAGAGGCAGGAGGATTGAGTTCAAGACCAGCCTGACCTACCAGCCTGGGCTATGTGATGAAACTTTGTTTCAAAACAACAAAACAAAACAAACAAAAGGAAAGAAAAGTAGTGGTATACAAATGTGAGGATAAGTGGAAGGTGATGACAGCGTCAATGTTGAGAAAAGTTGCAGTGAATTAGAAAATTAATGCCTTAAATAAATGAAGAAGCTGCCATTCACTTGAAGCCAAACCAAGTGTTGCTAGATGCTCCAGTTCTTCAAAGCGAAACTTGCAATATGGTAATCTTAGAATATGAACTCTTTCATTTTAAAAATACTGGCACCAGTTTTTAAATACATGGAGACCAAAAATATATATATATATGGATGGATAAATGTAGGTCAACGGATAGGTCCATGGGTCACTAATTTATGCCATCTAATCTACATTCTTTCTGTGTTGTCTAGTTGTATAGTTCTAAGTAATCATTGATTGCTGATGACTCTTAAAATTAGACTGCCAGCCTTTAATATCCACCTGCCTTCTTGATACCACTCCTTGAATGTCTAGTATAGTCATGATAGGCATGTTTGTAACAGAACTCTTGAGTTTTCTTCCCCAAATTGTGTTAACTCTAGTCTCCCCACCTTTAAAAAATACACTTTTTTGTATGTAGTGCTGGGGATTCAACCTAGAGCCTTGAGCATGCTAGGCAAGTGCTGTACCACTAAGCCACATCCCCAGCCTCCAACTTTTAAGATTAAAATCATCCTCTCCTAAGGTTTGTCTAACTGATTGGGGATATAATTGAACATCAGCCATAAACAGGCAGATATAGTATGTTAAATTTCTTTAATGGTAAACTATATGAAAATTCAAAGTAGTGGTTATACAAAGCAGGAAATAACAGTATGCTACCAAATAGAGGTATGAGTTTTTAGGTCCTCCTGAGTTATCCATGGTGATATAAAACTCTGGACAAATCACCTATTCAAAATGAGGACCCTACCATGTCTTAGAAGTCATTATTGTCTTTATCCTGTGGAGGCAGAAGTGGAGATGTTAGGTACTTGTCTGAGGCCAGGTATTGTGGTACACACCTATAATCCCAGCACTCAGGAGGCTGAGGCAGGAGAATTGCAAATTTGAGGTCTTTCTGGGCTATATAGCCAAACCTTATTTCTCCTCCAAACCAGAGAGAGAGAGAGAGAGAGAGAGAGAGAGAAAGAGAGAGAAAATATTTATCAGGTTACCTGACACCTGCCTGATCTTTTTAGAGGAGTAGCTACATACTCCCTGCTTAACAGGTTCAAATAAATGATGCAAAGAAGATTGAACTAGGTGAAGATTATTTTCCTAAGAGTATCTTTCTGCAGGCTCAGGCTTTGGGGCCTGCATGAAATTTACTCCTTTTTCCTCCTGTTAACCCTTCCCTTCCCACTTAGCAAATATTAGTAATGCTGTCTCCAAAATATATTTTGAAACCATGTATTTCTGTGTATCTTCTTTGCTGCCTCCTTAGTCAAAGCTTTCAGTATCTTATCTGGATTGTTGCAGTCCTCCTTGCTTTGACTTCATGTACCTGCAATCCTTCTCTGTACAATTAAAAAAATGGTGTTTTAAAAATGCTAATCAGATTATATCAATCCCCTGTTTCAAAGTGCTTTTATTAGTTATAATAAAATCCAGATGTCTTAATTACATGTTCTTAAGGACTTAACATGCTCTGGCTTCACTCACAGTCTCTGGTTTTATCTCTTACTCTCTTCCTATCTTCCTCTTATTACTCTGCAACCACACTGGGCCATCTTTCTGCCACTTGAGTAGGGCAACCCCATTCCTACCTCAAAGCCATAGTCTGAATGTAACTGAGTTATAAATTCCATAAACTAAGAGTGTTCATTAGTTAACCTGTTGTACCCCAGAAGATGGTCCCATGAAATTCTATTTAATTTAATTTAATTTTAGATACTGGGGGCTGAGCCCAGGGCTTCACACATACTTTGCAAGTGCTCTACCACTGAGCTGCACTCCTAGCCCTTTTTTAAATTTTATTATCTTGAGACTGGGTCTCACTGAGTTGTGCAGGCTGCCTCTGGCATCAAATTTGTGATCTTCCTGCCTCAGCATCCCAAGTGCTGGGTTTACAGCCATGCACCACGATGCCCAGCTAAACTCTCTTTTTCATAAGTAGTACACTCTAAAATAATGATAAAAGTACACTGTCGTAAATACATGAACTATAAACATAATTGTTTGTACTATCAAGTATTAATTTTACATAATCGTGTTATACTTATTTTTAAGTGACACATTTTGCATATTCCTGGGACACAGTATCATTTTCATTACTTAAATACAGTGTATAATGATTAGATTAGGGTTACTTGGCATATTCATTACCTCAAACATTTATCATTGGTGTTGGATGTGCTGTACTTTTATATGACTAGCAATCCAATAGGTTTGTTTACTCCAGCATCACCATAAACATGTGAGTAATGCATTGTACTGTAACATTATGATGGGTATAAAATCACTAACTAATAGGAATTTTTAAGCTCTGTTGTAATCTTGTAGTACCACCATTGTATATATATGTGGCCCAACATTGACCAAAACATTGTTCTCTAGCACATGACTGAAAAATATATGGATTCCAAACATTTTTATATGGGTTAACTAATCAAAAAACATAAGAAAGCAAAACAAAAACCAGAGACCACAGGATTGTTATTGTTGTTGTTAAGTGCCATCAAGTCGTTTTCAATGGCTGATTGTTTCAGGGTTGCCTTAGGAGTGGATTGCCTTGTCCTTCCCCCATTTTTGCGGTGCTGGCAATTGAACCCCAGACCTCAGAGACTACAGAGAGGTGCTCTACCAACTGAGCTAAATCCAAGCCCCAACCACAGGATTAAATAATGCTAATGAAATTAAAATGTGTCATTTTTTTTTCTAGAAAGTATAATGTTGGTAAGCTATGAGTTCCATTATTTTCTATGAGTAGTAAATAATGTCAAGGTAAAAAGATGTGAGAAAGCAAAAAAAGGAAATAGGAGAAAAATGAAATATCTCATTCTTTCAGCCAAATTGACTCCTGGAAACATTATCCTTCCAGTTATACACTCAATATAAATTAGAATCATAAACACTGTGATTCCTAGTGATAAATTTCTGATTATTACACATTGGATATTTCATTTATAGGTTCTGTTTGTTTGATTTTTGAGACAGAGTCTCACTAGGGAGCCCAGCCTATGATCCTCCTGCTTCAGCCTCCTGAAGGCTGGGATTACAGGTATACACCACCACCCCTGGCTTCTATTTCAGATCTTAAGCTCAATCTAGAACCACTGTTAAAAATGCAATTCAGTTTATCTACCTATCTCGTTGTTTATTGAATGTATTTTAGACAATGGGACCTACATGTAAAGATGTGCAAAAATCTTAGGAATTTGAGTTTTATGCCAAATTATGCTGGGATTTAGCTCAGTTGGTAAAGTGCCTCTCTGCAGTCTCGGGTTCAATTCCCAGCACCGCAAAAATGGAAGAAGGACATGGCAATCCACTCCTGAGGCAACTCCAAAACAATCAGCCACTGAATCCTATGAGGGTTGTGGTGAGTTGGACACTACTTGATAGCACCTAACAACAACAACAACAACAAGGACAACTCATTAAAAAGTAAAGATTTATAGCTTTTTCTTGGGCAGAACGGATACAGGTTAAGCATGCTTAATCTGAAAATCCCAAAACCAAAATGTTTCAAAATCCAGAACTTTTTAGTATTGACATGATGCCACCAGTGGAAAATTCTACACCTGATTTCATGTGATAAGTCATAGTGAAAATTCAGGCATGCTAAAAATACTGTATAAAGTTACCTTCAGGCTATGTGTATATATGAAACAAGTGACTTTTGTATTTAGATTTGGGTCCCATCCGCAAGATACATCATTGTATATGCAGCTATTCCAAAATATGAAAAAAATGTGAAATCCAAAACACTTATGATGCCAGGCATTTTGGATAAGGGATATTCAGTCTGTATCACAGAGAGTGTAATAACTCATCAATGAAAAAGGTTATTTGGCCACATCAAGACGAATTATTAGAAAATAGGAACCAGTGACGTAGTTTTTTTGTTGTTGTTGTTTTGTTTTTGTGGTACTGGAGGTTGAACCCAGAGCCTTGCACCTGCATGCTTTGCAAGTGCTGGACCACTGAGCTGCACCCCCAGCCCATTTTTTTTTTACTTTTTTTGAGACAGGGTCTCGCTAAGTTACACAGACTACCTCTAGTCTCAAACTTGCGATCCTCCCGCCTCCACCTCCTGGGCTGCTGGGATTACAGGCGTGCACCACTGCACCCGCTCCACTAACGTAGTTTTTTAAAGATCTTTTTGTCTTTGGCTGAGCCCCCAAAAATATACACCATGGAGATCAAATTGGCATTCTTTCTTTTGAGGATGTGGAAATAACCCTCTTTGGTAAAGCAGTGCCTGAAAAGAAATTCTAAGGCTTTTGTGAGTTAAATCATGGCTTTACTTGGATTGAAGTAGAAGTTGAGGGCCAACACACTCCCAAGGTTTGTTTGGTACAGTAATTTTTTGTGGTGTTAACTGTTCTCTCTTGGTGATTTTGGTCACCTCAACTATGAAATATTTCTCTAATTACTTGTGACACTGTATTTGAATCACTCCTTTGGTGCTTACCATGCTTTGTGTGTGTGTGTGTGTGTGTGTGTGTGTGTGTGTGTGTGTGGCAAGTGAGTCGAACCCAGGGCCTTGCAGGTACTTTGCAAGTGCTTTGCCACTGGACTGCACTTGGAGCCCATTTTTAATTTTTCATTTCTAGTCAGGGTCTCACTAAGTTGCTCAGGCTACCTCTGGCCTCTAACTCGCCATCCTCCTTTCTCCACCTCCCAAGTTGCTCAAAATACAGGCTTGCTCCACCAGTCCTGGCTCAAGTATGTCATTTTCTATGTTTGTGAACTTGTATATATGTTTCCTACTCTCCCTGCAAGGTTATTAAGTTCCTTAACTCAGGGACCATCCCTTCCATAACTTTGTAGGCCCAGCAGCACTGTGCAAAGCCTTGCACACAGGTTGTGTGGTGGTGAGAACCACATTGCCCTGGAGCAGAATTTCTCAGTGCTCCTTCACCCCAACTCCTTACCCCCACTGACGTTTTGGACAGATGTCTCTTTGTTGTGAAGGGTTATTCTGTACATTGTGGGATGTTTTACCACATTCTGGCCTCAACCTACTAGATAATAGTACCCTCCCTTCCCCTACTTGTGACAACCAAAAATTTCTCCAGACATTCCCAAATTTCCCTTGGGGGGCAAAATCACTCTGTTGAGAACTATTAATCTAGAGACTCAAAAATTTAGGTTACAGTCCTGGCTTTGCCATTCTCTCATCATATTTGATGAAACTGCTTCACCTACAGGCTTCTTCTCCTTTCCTCTTCTGAAATGTGAGAATGATTGAATTTATTAGGTGCTTCATCTGGTTCCATGCATAGCTTTAGGGAATCTTTGTTGTCAGTAGGTTACATGGAGTCATCTTCTAACTCATAGCCACCCTATGTATAAAAGATGAAACACTATTGTTAGTGCTTCTCTGCTATTCATAGGGTTTTCAATGATTGATTTTTTTGGGGAGTGGGTTGCCAGGTCCTTCTCCCAAACCTGTAGCACCTGGTGTTCCCAGGTGGTCTCCCATCCAAGTACTAATCAGGCCTGACCCTGCTTAACTTCTGAGATCTGACAGGATTGGATGCCACTGTGGTATGGCTACAGGCTTAGGGAATCTTTAACCCCTTGAAAATATGTATGAATTTTGTTTATAAATTGTTCTAGGGATAATATTCTTAGTTTTCAGCATTTCTCAAACTTACATATAATGCCCAAAAGATTAAATATGGCTTTATAGTTTAAATGTGTGTGTGTGTGTGTGTTTGTGTGTGTGTGTGTGTGTGTGTGTGTGTGTAGTTTCAATACAAAGTTATTTTTATCTCTTAATATATACAAGTTCTAGGCAGGTGCTGTACCACATGTGTAATCCCATTGACTGAGGCGGCTGGGGCAAGATGACTGCAGGTTCAAGGCTAGAGACAGCTTGGACAATTTAGCAAGACCCTGTCTCAAAAACAACAAATAAAACAGGTGCTGGGGGTGCAGTTCAGTGGTTGAGCATTTGCCTAGCATAGGAGAGGCCCCAGGTTCAACCCCTAGTACCACAAAAAACACACAAAAAACTCCTAACTTATGTTCAGCATCCATTCTTTTTCTTTTATGAGCACCATTTGTGGCTAGAAAATGCTGAGAAGGTACTTTGTACCACTAGGATTTATTCTATTGACCAGTACTGCTTATTTACAGGTCTGTATTTATTATCTCTTTTGAAAACTCTCCTCTTGAAGCAGTGCTGATAAGGTCAATGGGTGGAGTTACTAGCATGTGTGTTAGGGAGCTGAATAATGAAAAGAGTATGTTGCCATTTGGCACTCCACTCCTTCGCCTTTCTTTCTTAGCCTTTTAAAACCAGTATGTTTCTTTTGACTCTGCCAATATGTGTCCCAGAGCACCTCTGTGTCAGCTGGCCACTATTTATGGACTGCTCATATTTCAGGCCCTGGAGCTGGGCCCTAGGGAAACTTTGTTCAAGCTGCTGCTTCACAAGGACAACTGTGCTGTTAGTACAGGCTGTTAGATTTAACCTGAATCTGGTCTGCTGCTCCGTTTGGGAAATAAAGGATGTATCTCTGAGACTTGGGATTTATTTTTTTGGTCACAGTTTCTTGCTGTGCTTGCTGCTGTGAAAGGGTGTGAAAAGTAGTCTGTTCTTGCTCTGTTTCAGGTGAATTTGGAAGGCAAAGCCAGTCCTCTGTCACTCCTACAAATGGCCTCCCCAAGTGGCCTCTGTGTCTTGGTTCGCTTGCCCAAGCTGATCTGTGGAGGCAGAACTCTACCTAGAACATTATTGGATATTTTGGCAGATGGCAGCATTTTAAAAGTTGGAGTGGGATGTTCAGAAGATGCCAGCAAGCTTCTGCAGGATTATGGCATCATTGTTAGGGGATGCCTGGATCTCCGATACCTAGCCCTGCGGCAGGGGTATGGTTTGTATGAATGCTGGAATTCCTGTAGCTGTGGGGCAATCATTTTAGCAAGATCTATATATTACTGGAATCAATAATAAAGCATTTAAGATTCTTTAGAAACATAGAGGCTTTGGAATATTGAATTGATGAGGAAACATCACAAATTCTGAGAAAACTTTAGTTACCTGTTTTTTGAGATAGGGTCTTAGTACATAGCCCAGGCTAGCCTGAAACTCACTATACAGCCCAGGATGACCTTGAATTCACAGTCGTCTTGCGTGAGGCTCCTATATGCTGGGATTACAGATGTGTACCTCCACACCTGTCTAGAATGTATCTTTTATGATGAAACATTAATGAGGTATGACTGTATGGTACAAATTATAAACCAATGGCCCCACTTGCTAAGTTAGACCTGCCGGTATTTTTTGGTTTTATTTTTTTTTTCCATATGAAAACATTTGAATGTTCTGTTTTAAGTCTAGAAGATTAATTGTATGAATCTGTATTTCTGGAATCTCTTGAAATTTTAGATAATCCAACTCCACTGAATTCAGAGTGGCAGGTGGCCACAGTGGGCCAGGTGGCTACTGTCCCTTGTAGATAGCCATGCTGTTTAATTTGCCAGAGTCCCCACCACTCCCATGCAAACTTTTATCAGACCTTTTTTTCTTTTTTTGTAGGACTAGGAGCCTTAACCCAAAGCATCGTGCATACTTTGCAAGTGCTCTGCCACTGAGCTGCATCTCTAATCCCATGTTTTATTTTTTAAATTGATGTAGGGTCTTGCTAAATTACATAGGCTACCTCTGGTCTCAAACCTGCAATCCTCCTCCCTCTGCCTCCCAAGTCTCTGGGATTATAGGCGTGCACAACCATCCTTGGCCAGACCTTTTGTTTTTAATAAAACTTGATCAAAGTAATTGATAAAATTATTTTATTGAGCATTTTTGGTAATAAAACTTAAAAATTTTGGCATAGTGAGAGAAATTAGACATTAAAATGCAAGAATCATACTTGGTATCATTAGGTTGTTGCTGCTGTTTGCTGTGATGAGTTATTACTTCAACTGACTTGAAACTTAGTCAAGTATAACTGACCTTCAACTGGGAAGAGCAAGAGTTTACTGTTTTCTTTATTTTTATTTTTATTTATTTTTTGTTGTTTGATAAGAGACAGATCTATGTTTACCTAGGCTGGCTCCAAATTCCTCGGCTCACATGATATCTGTTTCAGCTTCTGAAGTAGCTGGGACCACAGGCTCATGTCATCATGCTTAGCATCTTTGGATTTTGAAATCTTTCCTATTGAATGTTTGTTTGTTTGTTTGTTTATTATGCAGTACTGGAGGGGTTGAACCCAGGACCTTATATACACTTTGCAAGTGTATGCCACTGAGCTGCATTCCTAGCCCATTTTTTATTTTTTATTTTAAGTCAGGGTCTCGCAACATTACTCAGGCTGCCTCTGGCCTCAAATTCACAATCTTTCTGCCTCTGCCTCTCCAGTTGCTGGGATTGTAAGTGTGTGCTGGGATTATAGGCGTGTGCCACTGTGCCCTGCATTGTACTGCTTATTTTGTAAGGAAAGATTTCCTTTTCTTTATCATGGTAGTGATACTGGCTCCTGTGGTGCCTGAGGGAACACAGCATGTTGTAACACTGATGTGAGCCTCCACCTTCAGTCTTCCCACTTTCCTAGCCTCGCACTCCGTAAACAAGAAGTCAGCTCTGCTGATGTGGATTTTATTTATTTTTATTTTTATTTTTTTCAGTATTAAGGAGTTGAACCCACAGCCTTGCACATGCTTTGCAAGTGCTCTACCACTGGGCTGTAACCCAAGGCCATTTTTATTTTTTATTTGGAATCAGAGTCTCCCTAAGTTACATGGGCTGCCTCTGGCCTTGAACTCACCATCCTCTTGCCTCTATTTTCTGAGTTCCTGGGATTATGGGCTTATGCACAACATGTTCCAAGTTTTTGATAACTATTTATTATTGAGGAGCTGGGGTTTTGCTCAGTTGGTAGAGTGCTTCTGTGCATTCTCTGAGGCCCTTGGTTCCATCCCCAGCACCACAAGAAGGGGAGAAGGATGTGGCAGTCCTGTCCAGAGGGAATCCCAAAACAATCAGCTACTGAAAACCCTATGAGGGTCGCTGTGATTTGGATCTAGCATCTAACAACATTTATTATTAAACTGTTTTTTATAAAGGCTATAAACATGTACAGTTCACAAATTTTAAGTGAGACTGGCCAATTCTTCATGTTCCCATGATACTAGGGATAATTGTTAAAACCTTTTTAATTTGATAGCAAATTATCATTTTCTTTGATGTGTAGGAACTATCCTCTGTTGATTAACCATTTATATATTATTTTGATTTTCCTGTTCATGTCCTTTGCCCATTTTGATTCATGATTTTATTTATTTCTTGTAGAAACAATTTACTCTGTAATGGGCTTAGCCTGAAATCACTTGCTGAGACTGTTTTGAACTTTCCCCTTGACAAGTCCCTTCTACTTCGTTGCAGCAACTGGAATGCTGAGAATCTAACAGAAGACCAGGTACTTCTTATCAGAGTAGTTGAAGAATGAGTCATTGCCTCTGAAGTATAATTGTTTTTAAAATTCTAAACTTCAAATATGATATAAGTAATTCGGGGAGATATTTTAAAATATACTTACTGTCTGATGATACTCAAGACAAGGTTTATGCCACTTAAATAAAAGATCATCTCTGTATTGTATTTATTTTTGGAGCATTTGCTATATGCCAGGCATTTCAGGAAATGCAATTTTTTTTCATGGTAGGATTTAGCTCAGTTGGTAGAGTGCTGTTCTGTACTCTCTGAGGCCCTGCAAAAATGGGAGAAGGATGTGGCAATCCACTCCCAAGGAAATCCTGAAACAATCAACCATTGAAAACCCTATGAGGGTCGCTATGAGTCAGACTTGACTTGACAGCACCTAACAACAACAATTTTTTTCATGAATACAAATAAATAAGTTCTAGAAACTGTGTTATAAAACTTACTGTAAGAAATACTAAGTAGTTCTCTACCTTCCCCTTCCCATTACTAATTCCTAGAGCCAACCATTTTTAATTTCTTTCTGGTAATTACCATTATATTTCTAAATCACATACACATGTCATTCTTTCTTATTTGTACTTAGTATCTTTCGACTTATTACTAAGGAAGATAGGACAATACTCTTGCAATTCTCTTACCCCTAGACAAGTATTTGTTCCCCATTTTCCCAATGTAGACACATAATAATTTTTATCAAGGAAATATCCAGTATTTGTATTATTCATAGCAGAGCCACATGACAGACTGCAATTACATTTCTTTTCTTACATAACCCTTTGTTTTCCTAGCAGTAATAATTTGTATTTTTGTTTGCTTAGTGTTCTGTATGCCTGTTGTCCTAACCCCAGCCTCTTTACCAGAACTATAGATCTTTGGCTGGTTCAGATACCTCAGGCAACTTACCACATTCATCCATTCTCTCATGGGACCGTACCTCCTGGAGCCCTCTGTCACCCTACTCTTCTCAGGGCTGGTTGACTTCCACACCTGCTGCTCAACTCTTATTTTGGAGTTTGCTTCTTGCATCAACCTGGAAATTCCTTTCGCCTCTCCTCTACAGTGGATCCTCTCTTTTCTAAATTCTGTGTTGTTTTGTCTTGGTGACGTACGTTCATAACATCTTCCTGAGAAAGGGAGCATGGGAAGTAATTGATGACACCCCACATGTCTGAAGAGATACGTGGTTTCCTTCTCCTAGTGGTTAGGTTGGGTATAGCATTTTAAGGTAGAAATCCCTTTCCTTCAGAACTTTGAAGACATTGCTCCTTGTCTTCTAGCTTGCAGTTTTGATTTTAGGTGTATAACTTGTTCTTTCTATTTTGTTCTGTTATTTTGTTTTTTGAGGAAGAGCCCAAGCTGCCCTGGAATTCATTATGTAGCCCAGGCTGACGGTGAATTCTGACCCTCCTGCCTCTGCTCCCAAGTGCTGGGATTTTAGGTGTGTACCACCATACTTAGCTTTGTTTTTCTTTCTGGAAGATATTGTTTCTATCCTCAGCTTTTAAAAAATGTGTGTTGATAAACATGAATGTGTGCCATTTTTCACTTATTGTGTAGAATTCAGTGGACCCTTTCTGTCTAGATGCTCATGTCTTTCAGTTTAGGGAATTCTCCTCAGATTTCCTAGCTTCCTTTTTGTTTTCAGAG
This sequence comes from Pedetes capensis, assembly GCA_007922755.1. Taxonomy (NCBI): domain Eukaryota; kingdom Metazoa; phylum Chordata; class Mammalia; order Rodentia; family Pedetidae; genus Pedetes; species Pedetes capensis. The sequence continues at coordinate 62,163 of VMDO01004800.1, read as the reverse complement.
CACATATTTTTTGAATATTGGATTCCCTGAACTGATCCTGTAGTTTTCTTAGAAAAATATTATCTCACCTGTCTTTTTTTTTTTTTTTATCTTTTGGGAAATTTCTTCAAGCTTACTTTTTAATTTTTCTATTGAGTTTTTAATTATTCCTATCATTTTTAAGTTACAATAGCTCTTTGGCCTTCTCTGAGTATACATGTTTAAAATTGCTTTCTGTTTCTGTTTAATAGATGTAATATCTTCTTTTCTCTTCTAGCATTAAAGATTTCTGGAATTTTCTTCTGCTTCCTACCTTACCTCTTTTTACTCTGAGTTCCTTTTTCTTTTTTTTTTTTTTTTTTTTTTTTTTTTTTTTTTTTTTTTTTTTTTTTTTTTTTTTTTTTTTTTTTTTTTTTTTTTTTTTTTTTTTTTTTTTTTTTTTTTTTTTTTTTTTTTTTTTTTTTTTTTTT